>OY720441.1:147810106-148027757 GCA_963082915.1 Dolichopus griseipennis | reverse complement strand
CAACCATTAATTTTACGTATGAATTGGAAAGAGACAATACACTACAATTTTTAGATTTAGAACTGAAGAGAAATGGTAACACAATTGATATCGGTATATATCATAAACCAACATCAACTATGAGATATATAACTTCAGATTCGTTTGGTCCAATTCAACATAAACATGCCAGTTTCCATTCAATGGTACATCGTTTATGTAAATTACCTTTATCCATCAATAATTTCAAAATAGAATACAATTACATTAAAGAAATTGCTAATGTTAATGGATACCCAGAAACATTAGTAGACGAATTAGTTGCAATACATTCTAAACGGAATAAGAAAAATAACATGACAACACTAATTCGACAAAATTTAAATACACCAAATAATTTAAAAAGAAAAAGGATTTCTTTCAATTATATTCCGGAGGTCACAAATCATCTTAAACCCATTTATAAAAAATTTAATATGGATATTGTATATGAGAATAAAAACAAAATTGGCTATTTATTTAAATCAACAAAAAACAAACCTGAGAATGTAAATAAATCAGGTATATATAAAATTACATGTAAAGAGTGCAATATAAATTATTATGGACAAACCAAAAGAAAAATAGGGGATAGATTCAAAGAACATTTAAGCTATATTAAAAACGGACAACATAAAAAATCTGGAGTATCAATCCATGCATTTGAGAAACTCCATCTCAACTTAAATTCATACGAACTTAATTTAGTAAAATGTATTAGGAACCCAGCAAAATTAGATGCATATGAAACTTATTACATTAATAAAGACAACAACAATATGAATGCAGACAAAGGAAATACTGATACGTTTTTATTTGATAGCATTCGCTAACTTATTATAATATAAAAAAATTTTTGTTTTTGTAATTCCGTTCAATTTATTAGTTTATTTAAAATATTTCTTTTTTGATTTAACTTGACGAATGTTTAAAAACTTTTTTAATATGTTATAATTTTATTTAATTTTGTTTTTGTAATTTTGTTTTAATTTCGTTCAATTTTTATTTTATTTTATTATACCCGTGCATACATATATGACATCGGGTATATTAGATTTGCTCCTCCGTTTGTAACGCATCGATCTAGACGAGCTAGATATAGTGTCAAGGGTACGTATCGGCTCAGAATCGAAAAATTAGTCGATCTAGCTATGTGTGTCTGTCCGTCCGTCCGTCCGTGTGTCAGCACGATAACTCAAAAACTAAAAGGGCTAGAGTCTTGAAATTCACACAAAGTGATTTTTAGACAATTTCTAGGTTCCCTATTGTTTTTGGTTAAAATCGGACCAAGTCTTCGGGGAGCTGCCATACAACTTTTTTGCACCAATATGAATTTCTTCAAAAGTAATTATACTACGAGAATGAAAATTACACACGGTTAGTTTTATAATGACTCCGGCACTTATATGAAGTTTTAAAATGTTAGGGCCCCATTTTCGGGGGGCTGCCATACAACTTCTTTGCACCAATATGAATTTCTTCAAAACTAATTATACTACGAGGCTGAAAATTACACACGGTTAGTTATATAATGAATCGAGCACTTATATGAAGTTTCAAAATGTTAGGGCCCCATTTTCGGGGGGCTGCCATACAACTTCTTTGCACCAATATGAATTTCTTCAAAACTAATTATACTACGAGGCTGAAAATTACACACGGTTAGTTATATAATGAATCGAGCACTTATATGGAGTTTCAAAATTTTAGGGCCCCATTTTCGGGGGGCTGCCATACAAAGTTTTCGATTCAATAACTTTGAATCTAATGAAGCTACAAGGTTAAAATTAAAATTGGGCAGATAAATTAATAGGGCAAGTTACTTGGCAAAGTTGGACATCACTCGGACCTTCGGACTTTTAGGGTGGGCCAATTTTTTTTTTTTTTTTTGTTTTTTTTTTTTTTTATTTTTTTTTATTTTTTTTTTAAGCTAAAGTTATGGGACAATGAATGAAAATTTTGTTTATTTATTTTGTGATTATTTTTTTTTTGTTAATTTATTTATTTTTTTTTTTTTTACGTCAAAATTATAGGGTAATGAGTTAAATGTATAAGGGAAGTAAATTACGGTTTATTTTATACACCATAGTGGGTATGCACGGGTATCTAAAAGTTGACAAGGGCAACTATAATCTTCCTCGTTTTTTATTATGTTATAATTTTATTTAATTTTGTTTTAATTTCGTTCAATTTTTATTTTATTTTATTTTTTAATATGTTATAATTTTATTTAATTTTGTTTTAATTTCGTTCAATTTTTATTTTTTTTTTATTTTTTAATTTAATTTGATTTATGACATAATATATTTATAAGGGTTCTCTAATACATATATATACATATATTTATATTTAATAGCAATAGTGCAGTGCTGATGATGGGCTATGCTCGAAATGCATACATTTTATATTGATTAATTTTTTAAAATAATAAAATAATGATAATTTTAAAATTAAAATAATTTGTGTTATTATTTTTATTATTTATTATTTTTCTTACTTATTATTAGAGAAAATTAATTAAAAAAAAAAAGTAGAATCAATAAGGATTTTAAAAAATTTATAGTTGAATTAAGATCGATTCTACAAGGATTAATTTTATATTAAGGAATATTAAGTTTATTTGTGACGACTGTATTCAATATATTCAAAATGTTGATTTGGTCTTACAAAACATGGACAGTGCAGTTTCAAAAAATAATGAGTACCTTAAGGAATATAAAGAAGAATTTGAACGTGCAATAAAAAAAAATTAAAATGAAGTCGTTGAATTTCTTAAAGCTATTGAAACTAATTACACGAAGAGATTGGAAGAAATTAAAGCCAGCTAACAAAAAGAAATAGAGAAAATGCTAAAATTTACTGAAGTCTTCAAAATTGAAACAGAAAAAGTGAATGAATCATTTGTTAGTGCAATTAAAAAAAATGATGAGGTCTGCAAAAAAATTAATGTCACAAATAACATAAATTCGAATATGGGTCAAACAGTGTCATTTGCTGATGTAATTAAAAATACTAAAGCAAGTGTAAATTTAAAAATGAAGAAAGAGTTACATTTAATAATAAAACCGAAGAATAAGCAGAAAACTGAAAAAACAAAAAGTGATTTAAATACAAAGGTGGATCTAAAAAATTTGAAAATAAAGAATATTGAAAACAAAAGTAATGGGATGATTTTAATAGAAACGGAAACCATCGAAGATCGTGAAAACATCAAAAAGGAATTAGAAGAAAAAATTAAAAAGAATTATGATATAAAAATACCTGGTCAGATCAATAAACCTAATATAGAAATTGTGCACATGAATAATAAATTTAGTGAAAATGATATTGTGGAAAAACTTAAAAAACAAAATTCTTTTCAACACATGAGTGAAGGTAAGTATTAAAGATATATCCAGTGAAAAAATACAACAAAGAAATGTTTAATGCAATTATAGAAGTGAATAAGGAATCATTCCCAAAAATAATAGCTAACGAAAAATTATGTATTGACTGGGAAAGGTGCAAGCTCTTTGATGCCATAAAAGTCTCTAGATATTATAAATGTAAAGGATTTAACCATAGGTTTGCGGAATACACGAATAAAGAAACATGCTTGAAGTGCCACCAACAACACAAGACAAGTGAATCGAACGAAGTTGCTTAAAATCGAACGAAAAATTCAATTTGGGGTTGGATGTTAATCATAAAACGTTTAGTAGATCATTTCCAGTGTATAAAAATAAATTAAGCATAAGAAAACAAAAAATCGGATACTAGTAATTAAGGAAAATAGAAGAGGAAGATAACAAATTAAATATAAACTAGTATCGCCCTGTGCTCGAAATTCGAGCTTTTGTGCTTTTAAATTTACATAAAAAATTCGTTTTGTGTAATTTATATTAGACTAATATTACACGAAACTTATTTTTTTTTCCTACACATAATCAAATTGATGGCAACAATGTTGTCAACAATTCTTGCGTTTGAAATTTGCTTAAAAAAGAAATTTATAATTTTTTCAATTATAAAAACATTTTTAAGTATTTTTGAATTTTATTCCTGCAGCTTAACGCGCTATAAAGAGAGTATAATTTTGTATAGTTATTACACCAGAAAGGCGATTTACATTCTAAATATAAATAGTGTTCTAATATATAATGTTTTGAAAATTTGATGATTTTTCTAAACATATACATATGTATACATATTTACTGAAGTCAAGTAGCCAAAATTCGAGTTAATGCTGCCCTACATATAGAAAACTGTACTTTTTTCTAAACATTTTAGTACGATTTGGATTATTATGTATGTATTCTGTATCCTAATTAAAAAGCTTATTCATAGAGCATAATATGTACAACAGAATTTAACATACCTATCATAATTCATAAGTTTAGTACTTAGTATTATATTATATTGAAGCTGCCAGAAGTACAAAATAATAGTTAAGTTGACAGAAGTTGAAATTTTTTTTAAAATCACATTTTTAAGAATTATAACATATCTACAAATATATATAAAAAAAAAAAAAAAACTGATCAATTAAAAAATTGATAAATTTTTCCTCCCCTTATTCCATTTTTAAATTTAGTAGCTATTTACGCAAATAAGCACTACATTTCAATAATAAAATTTTAAATTTTTACTACAAATGTATGCACATATACAAAAAATGGTTCTGAATTCTTTAGTTTACTTTATATTATACCTATTTGTCTAGTTTATTTATTTTTTCTATATATGATCATGAGTTATGACTCATAAGTTTCTTCAAACAAACAAATGTTATTACTTGCGTTCTTATATGAGGAGTAAACTACTCTTTTTTACTCTCACCCACTGCCAGCTACACCACACCGCCTCTTGAAAAAGAGTAGATGAAAGGAGTAGATAATTAAATAATTTTCGGCAGATAGCTTTAAATAAATTTTTATAATAGATGATTTTTCTCTTGAATAGGTTATGTAAAATCATATTTTTTATTTGATTACCAATAAGCACTTAACTCTCCCATTTTAGATAGTCTTTATATATTTCAACAACAAACCTTAATTTTTTCACTTTTTTTTCATTATCTAAATATATTAAATATTATTAACTTTACAAATGACAGATAATTTTAAAATGTCAAATATTATGTAGGATAGTTAATCTGACAATTGTATACTCCTGAAACAAAAATTAGCTTTCCATTTACAAACCACTTCTACCTACTCTTCATCAACATTTTTTGGTAAGGGAACGCATGTATTATATAAAATTCGTGCGTTATTTCAAAGTAAAACTAAAAAGAGTTTTTTATTATAAAAAAAACATATGTTTAAAATGTAGAATAAACTTTTCATTTAATAGTACGTCAATATGTCTATCTACATATCCGTAAATCGATAAGCGCGTACACACAAAAATATTTATTTGAATTTTTTAATTTAGTAAAAAATTTTTATAATTTCATGAATGAGTATATTTTGAATTTTTTTCAATACATATAAGATATTTTTGAAAACTTAATCGTAGCAACATAAGAAAAAACAATTACAAATATTTTTATACGCTTTGTCAAATTTTAAAATTACATAACATACCTACTTATTTAAAATTTTTTGAAAGAAAAATGCCGTACATTCTGATTTTGGCTGATCCATAAGAAACAAATCATTTTTCTTAAGAAATATTATTTTTTTTTAAGTTTCTGCATATTTCAGAAATTGATTTTTAATTTTACAAAAAGCTTAACAAAAAGCAACAACAATTTACGATTTACAAAAAAATTTTTTTTTAGTACCTACTGTATTTTAATAAATTGCAAACAAAAACGAAATACAGTACTTTTCGGTTATAACGACCATGATGGGACAGAAAATATGCGTCTTAATAAACTAATGTCGTTTTAAAAGAATGCCAATGAATTTTGAAAAATTAGTATAAAAATTGAACATTGTAGAATGTGATAATTCTAGAAGGGACTCTTTGAACTCATTTGCTAGAATTTTATTTGTTGTGTCAGTATACTGTTTTTTCTTCTAATGAAATTTTTTTTGTATATTTGATGCGTTATTATGATGTTTTTTTTATATTCAAAAATAAATATAAAAATACTAAATTACTTACCAAGCAACATTAGTAGATATAATAAGTTTACATAAAAGAAATATGAATGTAATAAAGAACTTAAATTTTTAGTTAAAATTTAATTCTTTGGCAAAAAGTGTAACATTTATTTTAAAAATTTAACAGAGTTCGTTATAAATGAAAACTACTGTATAAACAAAATGTATTGCTTTCATTTCGAACAGAACTCATTTTTTCACTGGAATTTTAGAGAGATAAAGAAAAAAAAACAAAAACCAAAAACAAAATTTAAAAAAATTTAAATCTCCTTGTTCATTGAATATTTGAACTCAACAAAAAAAAAGAAAGATATACATAAGTCGGCGCCTATAATCTTTTGATTTAGATTTAGCTGCGAGTTACAACCGAAAATGAATTACATTTATACAGAAAGTCGGCGCATAATATTAGAGTCGCGTGAACGTTAAATTCAAAATTACGTTAAATTAAAGACAGGTTTTCACCTGAAAAAACGCAGTATTCTTAAAAAAAATATCATTGTCCTCTGAAAACAAAAAAAACCTTTCATTTGGTTGTTGTTTCATTTAAATTGGTCAAATAGTTTACCCAGAAAAAGGATTTTTATATTTGTATGGGAAAAAATAAGCCGATTAAATATTACGATGTAAATGAACTGATAATGTTAATGATAATATTAATAAGAATAATACTAATGTTAAACCAAGTATTAATAATATTAGAGACACTAACAGTGATATAACTCATACAAAAAATGAAAATTATAATAATAATAGTAATAATAATAATATTAACCATAACAGTGAAAAGACTAACAAAATTGATTATAAAAGTAATATAAAAATAAATAAAACTATTAATAATAATTCAAAAAGTAGCATTAAAAATGATAAAATTAACCAAAAAAAAATGATAATAATAATACAGAAAAAGTAGAAAATGATAGTAGAAGTAAGATTAAAAACGATAGAATTCATCAAACCAATGATAATGTAAAAAGTAAAATTAAAATTAATCCAAGCTATGATAATAATACAGAAAAAAGAGAAAATGATTAATGAAGTATTAGTAAGATAAAAAATGATACAATTAACCAAACCAATGATAATAGTAATAATAATGTAGAAATAAGACTCCAAATACCCAAACTGCAATAAAGGCGAAACAATAAATCCACAGAACACAACTGAAAGAAAAATAGGTTACTCCAAATTCAAAGATGATAGCAAAAGTTTTGTTGATCCCATGTCACCCACAATTGTAAGGCTAATAAAAAGAGCAATTGAAAATGGAGATAGTGTATATGTTCTTTCTAGATTAAGGGATTACAGAATATATAAAAATGTGCGATTATATTTGGCATTTTTCCACGATCAAAATTATATTTGCTTTGATGGTATAACACAAACCAATATAAAGGTTTTAATTAATCAAGAAGGACTACCAACTGACTATTCGGAACTTCGGAGAATATATGACAGATACCACGAAAACATAGGAATCTGCAATAAAGATGTTTAGAATGATCCAGCTACATATAGACGACATGACATGTTTATAACAAATATAGGGAAAATCTTCAAAAGACAAGAGAATCTTGGCAAAATTACCTGATCGGCAGATAACAATGGCAGAACAAGAATATATAATGCAAATTGGAGATCTAAAGATAGTGTATTTAAATATATGTAATATTAGAAATAAAATACTGGAACTGGAAACATTAATTAATGAATATAAAGAGGTTTGGATTTATGATTATGAAAAAGATACCTACAACATCCCCAATTATCAAGCAGTTTACAACTGTAGAAATAAAAAAAAAGCAGATGGGACTGCCATTTTTATTAAAAATAATATCAGTTTCAATAAAGTATGTAAAGATGAAAAATACAACTTTACTGTAATTGAAATCCTGAACTCAAAACCAAAATTAAAAATCGGTACATTTAATAAAGCTCCAGTGGAAAACAGCAACCTATTTATGGAGTTTCTTGAACCTAAACTGGTAGATAAGGTAAATCATATATTTTTTGCAGATACCAATGTAAATCTATTTGAGAACTCCAATATATATTGTTCTAATTGAACTGTTAAACAGTGCGGATGTATATTTTTATTAATAATTATTATCGGTTAAAATTAATAAAAAAAAAACAATAAAAGAAAAGAGGAATAAAAGAAACCAAGAATAAAAAAAAAAAATAAAAACTTTTAAATTTAATTAAATAAAAGAACATGCAATGGCGTCGTGCCATAAATACAAAAGTAAAATAAAAGGTGAAACGGGCGCACATATTATAGCAGGAGTATGTAAAAAAACATTTCACGAACAACTTAAATGTTCTGGGTTGGATCAGTCAACCATTAATATTGTGTACACAAATAAAAATGTAAAATTCATATGTGAAGACTGTGTATTATATATTCAAAAGTAGATCTAGTTCTACAAAATATGGAGAGTGCAGTAACAAAAAATAATCAACATCTAAGGGAATATAAAAACAAATTTGAAGAAGCAATAAAAAAGAATGAATCAGAAATTATTAATCTGCTAAGAGCTATCGAATCAAATTATATGAAAAGATTAGAAGAAATTAAAATGGAACAACAACCGGAATTACGTTAAATGGAAAAATTTACTGAAACTTTTAAAAATCAAAGCGATAAGGTAAATGACACTTTTTTGAGTGCAATGAAAAAAAATGATGAGGCTTGCAAAACAATTAACACAGTAGTTAACGAAAAAAATAAAAATATGGGTCAAACAGTCTCATTTGCTGACATGGTAAAAAATACAAAAAAAAAGTGACTTAAAAATGAAAAAAGAATTACCTTTAATTGTGAAACCCGAGAAATAAACAAAAAAATCAACAAACAAAAAGTGACTTAAACACGAAGGTCGATCCAAAAAATTTCAAAATTAAAAATATAGAAGATAAAACAAATGGTGTTATTTTAATTGAAACTGAAACAGCTGAAGATCGTGAAAAAATAAAAAGTGAGTTAGAAAAACAGTTTAAAGATAAATACGAAATCAAAATACCAACGGATATAAAACCACAAATTGAGATAATTCATATGATAACAAATTTGAGGAAACTGAAATTGTTGAAAAAGTTAAAAAACAAAATTGTTTTATGGAAATGAGTGAAATCAAAGTAGTAAAAGTGTACCAGGTTAAAAAATATAATAAAGAATTATGCATAGGATGGGAAAGATGTAGAGTGTTTGATGCCATAAATATACGAAGGTGCTACAAGTGCAAAGGTTTCAACCACAAATCGGCGGACTGTACAAAGAAAGAAACGTGTTTAAAGTGTCACCAAGAACATAAGACCAGTGAATGTAGCAAAGACTATATCAATAAGTGTATTAATTGCATAAAATATAATTGAAATTAAACGTGGATGTTAATCACAAAACTTTTAGCAAGCTGTGTCCCGCGTATCAACACAAATTGAATTTAAAAAAAAAAGCTATAGGATATTAGCAATTAAAGCAAATCGCAATGGATGATATTAAAAATGAAGAAAACAACCTTATTAATAAAAACAATTATAAAAAAAAGTTCTACTATTCACATTGAAGTGAAAAATGATGAGTCCAGCTTACCAGAATATGCAACTAATAGTAATAATTATGATATAAATACTAAAAATGATAATGATAATGTTAATAATAATATTAATAATAATAATGATAATAATAATAATGATGATAAGAATAGTAATAATATAAATGATGATAATAATGATAAAAATAGTAATAATATAAATAATGATAATATTAATAAGAATAATAATAATACAAATAATAACAATAATAATAATTATAATAATAACAAGAATAATAATAAAAGCAGTAATATTAAAAATACCCATCATGCTATTAACAAAAAAAATAGTTTATTTTCAAAATTCATGCATTTAAGTAAAAATAAACCTGGTAAAACTAATAATTTAATAGATAAAGATTCTAAAAACGATAATAAAATCTCACATAGTTTGAAGGATCGAGAAATCGTGTCAGTCAATAAAAACATTAGATCAAAAGAGCTTCTAAGAACTGACTACTCAAATTGGGTCAAAGGAGAAACCATTAACATCCAAAGCAATTTTAAACTGGGTAAAACTAATGATGAAGCTAAGCGTTTAAGTACAGAAAACAATAGGAAAAGTTTTGTTAACCCCATGGTTCCACCAATTGTTAGATTAACAAAAAAAGCGATTGAGTCTGGTGAAAATACGTATGCCTTATCTAGATTAAGGGAGCACAGGATTTATAACAATGTAAGATTATTCGATTATAATAAATACAGCAAACACCTACAAAAAATTAGAGAATCTTGGCAAAATTACATGATTAGTAAACCATGATACGTAACAAACACAATAATATAAACTAGTATCGCCCTGTGCTCGAAATTCGAGCTATTTTTGCTTTTAAGTTAACATATAAAATTCGTTTTGTGTAAATTATATTAGACTATACATAATAAAAATTATGCCAACAGTGTTGTCAACAATTC
Source organism: Dolichopus griseipennis (assembly GCA_963082915.1). Lineage (NCBI taxonomy): Eukaryota > Metazoa > Arthropoda > Insecta > Diptera > Dolichopodidae > Dolichopus > Dolichopus griseipennis. The sequence continues at coordinate 148,017,136 of OY720441.1, read as the reverse complement.
TTGCGCTTGAAATTTGTTTAAAACAATTTATAATTTTTCTTAAATATTAAAACGTTGTTAAGTACCGATTTTTGAGTTTTATTTCTATAGCTTAAGCCGCTTTAAAGAGAGGATAAATTGGTACAGTTAAATTAAATTAAAATTCTAAATACATATAAATATTATTCTAATAAATACATATTTCTAAACATATACATATATTTATTGAAGTCAAGAACCCAAAATTCGAGTTAATGCTGTCCTTCATATAGCAAACTGTACTTTTTTCTAAACATTTTAGTACGATATGAACTATGTTGTACGTATTCTGTATCCTAATTAAAAAACTCTATGAATACATAATATGTACAACAAAATATAACATATCAAAATTCATAAGTTTAGTAATTAGTATTATATTATATTGAAGCTGCCAGAAGTACAAATAATAGTCAAGTTAACCGAAATCTTTTTTTAAATTTCAATCTTAAGATTTATAGCAAAAAAAAAAAGTTTTTCAATAAATCAAAGAATAAATTTTTCATTTTTAAATTTAATAGCTACATACGTAAATTTTTACTACAAATGTATGCCAATTTAAAGTTCTGAAAACATGCGAAAAATGATTCTGAATTGCTTAGTTTACTTTATACCTTTTTGTCTAGTTTATTTATTTTATATTTCCTAAGTTTTTTATTGACAAAAATATATTTCTATACATGGTCATGAGCCATGACTCATAAGTTTCTTAAAACAAATAAATATTATTGCTTTTATTGCTTTAAGAGGAGTAAACTCTTTTCTACTCTCAACTATTGCCAGCTACTTCAGCCCTTGTAAAAGAGTATATGACAGAGTAGATAAATAATTTCCGGCAGATGGCTTTATATATCATATTTTTTATTTGATAACCAATAAGCACTTACCCCTTCCATTTTAAAAAATATTCTTTATATTTATATCAGCAATAAACCTTAATTTTTTCACTTTATTAATATTTAAATACTATTAAATATAATAAACTTCTCAAATGACAGGTAGTTTTAAAATGTCAAATATATCTATATATATGACAATTAATCTGACAATTATGTACTCCTGAAACAAAAATTAGCGTTCCATTTACAAACTACGCCTATCTAATCTTCATGTACACTTTTTGATATATAAAATTAGTTCGTTTTGTCAAAGTAAAACTAAAAATAGTTTTTTTTAATTATAAAAAAACCTTATTCGATGTTGAAAGTGTGAAATAAAAATTTCAATTATTAGAATTAAATCAACACATACGACGCACAATTTTTATACGGCAGTACGTCGGTAAATCGATACTCGCGTACAATATTTAATTTATCAAAAATATTTATTTGAATGTTTTAATTTAGTACCTACAAAAAATATTTTTAATTTCATATAATAGGTATTTTGAATATAAAATATTTTTTAATCAAAATTATTGTAAAAAAATATTATTTTTTAAAACATATTAGAAATATAAGAAAAACCAATAATAATAATTTTATACATTTTGTCAATATTTGTAAATTTTAAAAATCTGAGATACAGTACATTGCGTTACGCGTATTTTCGCTGCTCTAATGTAAATTTATGTACCTATTTATTTCTAAAATTATTTTTAAAAAATTTTATTTTTAAAATTTAATCGCAGCAGCATAAGAAAAAACAATTACAATATGAGTTTTTATACAATTTGTCAATTTTTAAATTTTAAAACTTTGAGGTACAGCACGTCGCGTATGCTTTCATGTAAATTTTTTTACATAACCAATTATTTCAAAATTTTTTGACAGAAACTGAATGCCGTACATGCTGATTTTGGCTGATCCATAAGAAACAAATCATTTTTCTTAAGAAATATTATTTTTTTTTTTAAGTTTCTGCATATTTCAGAATTCGGTTTTTAATTTTACAAAAAACTTAACAAAAAGCAACTACAATTTACGATTTACAAAAAAATTTTTTTTTAGTACCTACTGTATTATAATAAATTGCAAACAAAAACAAAATACAGTACTTTTCGGTTATAACGACCATTATGGGACTGAAAATATTCGTCGTAATAAACGAATGTCGTTTTAAAAGAATGCTGTGAATTTTGAAAAATTAGTATAAGACTTGAACATTGTAGAATGTGCTGATTCTAGAATGGACACTTCGAACTCTGTTGCTAACATTTTATTCGATGTGTTAGCCTGAAGCCTATGTATAGTGCTTTCTCTTCTATTGAAATTTTTTTTGTATTTTTGATGCGTTATTATGATTTTTTTTTTATTCAAAACGAAATAAAAAAAACTTAATTAATCGCCAAGAAACATTATTAGATATAATAAGCTTAAATAAAAGAAATATCAATGTAATAAAAAACTTACATTTTTAGGTAAAATTTAATTCTTTATCAAAAAGTGTAAAGTTTATTATAATTAAAATTGAACCGAGTTCGTTATAAATGAAAACTACTGTATAAACCAAATGTATTGCTTTCATTTCGAACAGAACTCATTTTTTTTTTCACTGGAATTTTAGAGAGATAAAAAAAAAAAAAAAAAAACAAAAAAAAAATTTTTAAAAAAGTTTCAATCTCCTTGTTCATTGAACATTTGAACTAAACAAAAAACAGAAAGACATAAGTCGGCGCATATAATAGTTTGATTGAGCTGCGAGTTACATACAACCGAAAATGAATTACGGTATATTATATACATAGATATCTTTATATCCGTATGAATGAATGTAGGTCAAAGGTTTTGCTAAATTTGTTCTATTAGATATACTAAAGTGTTAAATCGTATCAGAATCGAAAGCACATCGATTTAGCAATTCATGTCCGTAAAAACGATAACTCAAAAACTAATTACCTGGTTACATACATTGTATAATAAATATGTATACATATTTACTGAAGTCAAGTAGCCAAAATTCGCTGTCCTACATATAGAAAACTGTACTTTTTTCTAAACATTTTAGTACGATTTGAAATATATTGTATGTATTCTGTATCATAATTCAAAAGCTTATTTTAAGATTTATAACATATCTACAAAGATATTAAAAAAAAATAACTAATCAATTAAAAAATTGATAAATTTTTCCTCCCCTTATTCAATTTTTAAATTTAGTAGCTACATAGGAAAATAAGCACTACATTTCAATAATAAAATCTGAAATGTTTACTACAAATGTATGTAGGTACTTATACAAAAAATGGTTCTGAATCTTTTACTTTACTTTATATTATACCTATTTGTTTAGGAGTAAACTACTCTTTTTACAGCTATACCACCCCGCCTCTTGAAAAAGAGTAGATGAATGGAGCAGATGCAGATAATTAAATATTTATTTTGTCTAAATTAAAGCATACGACGTACAATTTTTATACGGCAGTACGTCAATATGTCTATCTATATATTAGTAATTTGATACGCGCGTACACACAAAAATATTTATTTGAATGTTTTAACTTGGTACAAAAAAATTTATTAATTTCATATAATAGGTATATTTTGAATTTTTTTCAATATAAGATATTTTTTAAAACATAATCTTAGAAATATAAGAAAAACCAAAAACCATTTATCAATTTCTAAATTTTAAAAATCCGATTACAGTACATCGCGATACGCGTGTGTTGGTTGCTCTCATGTAAATTCATGTACCTATTTCTTTGTAAATTTTTTGACAGAAATTATACGTCAACTTTTATTTCAGTTGAAGATTATTTTTTAGTTTTTTTTGCGAACATATTATAGGTATTTTCAATTATTTGGAATGTATGTTTTTTTAAAAAAATATTATTTTAAAATATTTTATTTTGAAAACTTAATCGTAGCAACATCAGAAAAAACAATTACAATATTTTTACGCTTTGTCAAATTTTAAAATTTTAAATTCCGAAGTACAGTACATAACATACTTACTTATTTCAAAATTTTTTGACAGAAACTGCACGCCGTATGCATTTATTCTAGTTGATTTCTAAAGAACACATAATTATTCCTAAGAAATGTAATTTTTTTGTTTCTGCAAACATATAGCAAAACAGAAAAAATACAGTAAAGCTCGCTTATAACGACCATGAAGAGACAGAAAATATTCGTCGTAATAAACAAATGTCGTTTTAAAAGAATGCTGTGAATTTTGAAAAATTAGTATAAGAATTGAACATTGTAGATTGTGCTAATTCTAGAATGGGCACTTTGAACTCATTTGCTAGATTTTTATTTGATGTGTCAGCCTCACCTCTATGTTTATAGATGTATATATGCTTTTTCTTGTAATGAAATTTTTTTTGTATTTTTGATGCGTTATTATGATTTTTTTTTATATTCAAAAATATATATAAAAATACTAAAATAATCACCAAGCAACATTATTAGATATAATAAGTTTAAATAAAAGAAATATAAATGTAATAAACAACTTACATTTTTGGGTAAAATTTAATTCATTAGCAAAAAGTGTTACTTTTATTATAATTAAAATTGAACAGAGTTCGTTATAAATGAAAACTACTGTATAAACCAAATGTATTGCTTTCATTAGATATAATAAGTTTAAATAAAAGAAATATCAATTTAATAAAATACATTTTTAGGTAAAACTTAATCCTTAGCAAAAAGTGTACAGTTTATTATAATTAAAATTGAACCGAATTCGTTATAAATGAAAACTACTGTATAAACCAAATGTATATTTTTTTCGTTCACTTTTTAAGATAAAGAAAAAACAAAAACAAAAAAAAAATTTAAAAAAATTTAAATCTCCTTGTTCATTGAATATTTGAACTAAACAAAAAAAAAAAAAATATACATAAGTCGGCGCCTATAAGCTTTTGATTTAGATTTAGCTGCGAGTTACAACCGAAAATGAATTACATTTACACAGAAAGTCGGCGCATAATATTAGAGTCATAAGCCTTAACTTTTAACCGTATGACCGTTAAATTCAAAATTACGTTAAATTAAAGACATGTTTTCACCTGAAAAAACGGAATATTCTAAAATCATTGTCCTATGAAAACAAAAAAAACCATTCTTTTGGTTGTTGTTTCATTAAAATTGGTCAAATAGTTTCTTCTAAAAAAGGATGTTTATATTTGTATGGGAAAAAATAAGCCGATTAAATATTATGATATGGTGCATTTTATATAAAATAAAAAATAAAATTGATATAAATCCGAATCTATTGGTAAATAATACTAAAATTGAAAGAGTTACTACTTATAAATACCTTATGGTTGTAATAGATGAAAAACTGAAGTGGGAAGATCATATTAATAGATTAGTAAAAAAAATCGTGCCTCTGCTTGCTGCCTTCAAAAGAAGTGGAATTATGTTGAATAAACAAACTGCAGATAAGCTTTATTATTCTCATATTATCTCGCACATCAGATACAATTTATGTAATTGGTCCAGCTGTTCATTACGGTTGAAAGATAAAATTTGTGTTTTAATAAACAAAGCCATAAAATGCTTACATAAGTATGATTGGCTTACCCCAACAAACGAAATTTTTAAGCGCACCGGATATCTGAAGTTACACGAACTCATCATTTTGGAAAAATCTAAACTAATTTTCAAAATAGAAAAAGGGGTTTACAAAAAACACGTCATAATTACCAAAAGAAATAATATTCATAATTACAATACAAGAAGGTTGAACAATTTAAATCATGCCAAATCAAGAATAGAGTTATTACGCAAAAGCTGTCTCTCGTCATCAATAAGAATTCATAATAAATTGTCAATGAATTTAAAAAGAAGCTCAAACTTGGATATTTTTGTCAAAAAACTGAAACAATTACTAAAGAATAATGCTACATTTGTAAATAGCTTAACGCAGGAGTGAAACAATGCTTATAGCATATAATGTTATGAGCTACGATATTGTATTTATATAATTATATATATATATGTAAATATATTAAAATTTTAAATTTACTTTGTTAATAATATTACGAAGTAACTGCGATGTTTTATACCAAAACTATAAGTTTTGTTTATATCAAAGTTATAAAATAAAACAAAAAATAAAATTACAAAAATAAATGCTGTACTTTTAAGGGGAAAAAAAAATGTAAAAAAAATACCACTAAGTAAATTTAAACAATAAATACATAAAAAAAAAATAAATAAGTATAAGGATATTATAGCAACTTCTGGATATAGCATAGTTAATAAAACGGAAAGTAGAGGAAATACAACTAACTCTAGAACCTTAATTGATCACATAATATCAAATATGAATGGCAATTATGATGTTAATTATATAATAGAAAATAACTGTCTATCAGACCATCAATTGGCAATAGTAACTATTAAAGCAATTAACATTGAGAAGTTACCAATGAAAAAGTACAACATAAACAAAATCGATTATAATAAAATGCGTTCCATAGTAAAATACAAAATAGAAAATAATAATATACCAGAATTCGAAACCTTAGTAAAGGGAAAATATATAAAAATGAAGAAAAAGGTAGAACAATTAATAAAAGAAGAAAAAAAAAAATTATATTAATAGAAATATTAGCGTAGCGATTCTAGGAAATTATGGAAAATATTGAATAATTCTATAAAAAATACCAATGAAGATAAACTGAAAAATGTTAGTCATGTTATTAAAAGCAATGGTGAAAAAACTAAAAATGATGATGAAATTGCAAATTCTCTCAATAATTCTTTTACTGAAATAGGAGAACGTATTAAAAAAAAAATTCTTAATACCAACGATTTTACTAACTGCTTACAAAATCTATTTAATAGCAACTCGTTGTTTCTTATTCCAGTTAAAGAACCAGAAATCCATCAAATTATTATGAATTTAAACAAAAATTAAACTCCAGGATTGGATAAAAATACAGTGAGAGATCTACAAGAGTTGGTCAATATTATAACCCCATCTTTAGTGAAACTGATAAATGAAAGTTTCACTAATGGTGTATTTCCTGATTCGTTAAAAAAAACATATTTAGTTCCTATTCACAAAAGTGGGTCAAAAGAAGACTGTGGTAACTATAGACCAATTTCAATTCTAAACTCAATTTCGAAAATATATGATAAAGTTATTAATTCAAGAATAAGAAGTTTCATTACTAAAACAATAGGCTTTGATGCTAATCAATAAGGTTTCTTAGAAAAAAGTGGTACAGAATCAGCTATCGCAGCAACCTTGGAACATATTTACGATGCGTTGGATGACGGCTACTAAGTTGGCGCAGTTTTCATTGACTTAACAAAAGCATTTGATATGGTAAGTCATTCCAGACTTATCATATTGCTAGAAAACTTTGGAATTAGAGGTAACAGTAATCTCTTACTAAAAAGTTATTTGACAAATAGAACCCAATGTGCTAAAGTTAATGAAGTACTAAGTGATGAACAAGTAATTAAAACCGGCGTACCACAAGGTTCATTACTGGGGCCGTTTTTATACCTGCTGTATATAATGGACTTACCTAAAAACAATATTAAGTCAAAATACAACATTTATGCGGATGATACTAACCTTATAGCAAAAGCGAAAACATTAGAAGAGCTTCAAAATATACTAAATAATGACTTAAAGATATATTGCAGTTGGTTGGATTAAAATGAATTATGTATAAATGTGAAAAAAAAACATATTATATGATATTCAAAATGCAAAAGAAAACAAATGATCAAATTACGCTTAAGGTAAAGGATAATATAATAGAATAAGTTAATAACATTAAGTACTTGGGAATGATAATTGATAAAAAACTTAAGATAGGATAAACATATAAAAAGCATTACAAAAAAAATTATTCCTATAACAATGGCTGTCAAAGGAATGGGGAGTATTCCGAATGCTGCTAAACTTATATATAATGGCCATATATTATCAAGAATTAGGTATAATATATGAAGTTGGAGTCATTGTTCATATTTTCATAAAAATCAAATGAGTGCGGTAATGAATAGAGCCCTCAAAACTTTATTTAATTTGAATATAAGAACAAGAACCAATAATTTATATAAAATAATTGATATCCAGTGTATTAACCATTTAATTTACTTTGAAAAATGTAAATACATGTATAATATCCTGAATAATAATATTAAGTCAAAAGTAAAACTTCAAAATAGGGAGAATATTCATAATTATCTAACCAGAAACCGGAAAAATATCGAAATTCCTAAAGCCAAAACAACGTTGAAGCTAAAAAGTCTAAAATGCAGCGCAATAAAACTTTTCAATTCGCTACCGGTAGAAATTAAAAACAGCCAAAATTTAAACATATTTAAAAGTGAACTTAGTAAATTATATTAGACTATACATAATAAAAATTATGCCAACAGTGTTGTCAACAGTTCTTGCGCTTGAAATTTGCTTAAAAAAAATTTATAATTTTTCTTAATTATTAAAACGTTGTTAAGTACCGATTTTTGAGTTTTATTTCTATAGCTTAAGCCGCTTGAAAAAGAGGATAAATTGGTACAGTTAAATTAAATTAAAATTCTAAATACATATAAATATTATTCTAATAAATACATATTTCTAAACATATGCATATATTTATTGAAGTCAAGAACCCAAAATTCGAGTTAATGCTGTCCTTCATATAGCAAACTGTACTTTTTTCTAAACATTTTAGTACGATATGAACTATGTTGTACGTATTCTGTATCCTAATTAAAAAACTCTATGAATACATAATATGTACAACAAAATATAACATATCATAATTCATAACTTTAGTAATTAGTATTATATTATACTGAAGCTGCCAGAAGTACAAATAATAGGCAAGTTGACCGAAGTCTTTTTTTAAATTTCAATCTTAAGATTTATAGCAAAAAAAAAGTTTTTCAATAAATCAAAGAATAAATTTTTCCTACCCTTTTTTCATTTTTAAATTTAATAGCTACATAGGTAAATTTTTACTACAAATGTACTTACATCTATTTAAAGTTCTGAAAACATGCGAAAAATGATTCTGAATTGCTTAGTTTACTTTATACCTTTTTGTCTAGTTTATTTATTTTATATTTCCTAAGTTTTTTATTGACAAAAATATATTTCTATACATGGTCATGAGCCATGACTCATAAGTTTCTTAAAACAAATAAATATTATTGCTTTTATTCCTTTAAGAGAAGTAAACTCTTTTCTACTCTCAACTATTGCCAGCTACTTCAGCCCGTGTAAAAGAGTATATGACAGAGCAGATAACTAATTTCCGGCAGATGGCTTTAATTAAAATTCTCTTGAATAGGTTATGTTAAATCATATTTTTTATTTGATAACCAATAAGCACTTACCCCCTTCCATTTTAAAAAATATTCTTTATATTTATATCAGCAATAAACCTTAATTTTTTCACTTTATTAATATTTAAATACTATTAAATATAATTAACTTCTCAAATGACAGGTAGTTTTAAAATGTCAAATATATATATGATGATAATCTGACAATTATGTACTCCTGAAACAAAAATTAGATTTCCATTTACAAACTACGCCTATCTAATCTTCATGTACACTTTTTGATATATAAAATTCGTTCGTTTTGTCAAAGTAAATCTAAAAATAGTTTTTTTAATTATAAAAAAACATTATTCGATGTTGAAAGTGTGAAATAAACTTTTCAATTATTAGAATGAAATCAAAACATACAATTTTTATACGGCAGTACGTCAATACGTCTGTCTACATATCCATTATCGGTAAATCGATACGCGCGTACAATATTTAATGTATCAAAAATATTTATTTGAATGTTTTAATTTAGTACCTACAAAAAATATTTTTAATTTCATATTATAGGTATCTGAATATAAGATATTTTTTAATAAAAATTATTGTAAAAAAATATTATTTTTTTAAACATAATATTAGAAATGTAAGAAAAACCAATAATAATATTTTTATACATTTTGTCAATATTTGTAAATTTTAAAAATCCGAGATACAGTACATTGCGTTACGCGTATTTTCGCTGCTCTAATGTAAATTTATGAACCTATTTATTTCTCAATTTTTTGACAGAAATTATACGCTGCGCGCTTTTATTTAGGTTAGGACCTAAGGAACAAATAACCTTTTTGAGAAAGATAATTTTTTTAGTTTTGCAAACATATTGTATAGTAGGTATTTTTAATTTATTTGAATATTTGTATGTTTTAAACTAAATTATTTAAAAAAATAAGTTATTTTAAAATATTTTATTTTTAAAATTTAATCGCAGCAGCATAAGAAAAAACAATTACAATATGTATTTTTATACACTTTGTCAATTTTTAAATTTTAAAATTTAAAACGTCGCGTATGCTTTCATGTAAATTTTTTTACATAACTAATTATTTCAAAATTTTTTGACAGAAACTGAATGCCGTACATGCTGATTTTGGCTGATCAAAATAAGAAACAAATCATTTTTCTTAATAAATATTATTTTTTTTTTAAGTTTCTGCATATTTCAGAATTCGGTTTTTAATTTTACAAAAAACTTAACAAAAAGCAACCACAATTTACGATTTACAAAAAATTTTTTTTTTAGTAGGTACCTACTGTATTATAATAAATTGCAAACAAAAACAAAATACAGTACTTTTCGGTTATAACGACCATTATGGAACTGAAAATATTCGTCGTAATAAACAAATGTCGTTTTAAAAGAATGCTGTGAATTTTGAAAAATTAGTATAAGACTTGAACATTGTAGAATGTGCTGATTCTAGAATGGACACTTCGAACTCATTTGCTAACATTTTATTTGATGTGTCAGCCTCAAGCCTATGTATAGTGCATTTTCTTCTATTGAAATTTTTTTTGTATTTTTGATGCGTCATTATGATTGTTTTTATATTCAAAACTAAATAAAAAACAATTAATCGCCAAGCAACATTATTAGATATAATAAGTTTAAATAAAAGACAATTATTCTGACAATTCCTCATATTCTGAATTTTTCGATATTTATCACGATATTATATCTAAAATGAATGAGGATGATTCAATTTTTATTTTTGGCGATTTCAATCGTCCATCATTATCTTTTATAGAAGATGATTCAGATAATTTGTTATTACCAATTAACTTTCATGATGAAATTGATTTTGACATTATTTCGGAGTTCTATGGTAATGATTTACAACAAATTATAAATTTTCCAAATAAAAACAATAAGTGGCTAGATCTTGCATTTTCAAATGCATATGACAGAGTGGTGGTAAAACTCGCTGATGATGCAGTCATCCTGTTCACTAACACTCCTCATCATAACGCAGTCATCTTCGAAATTTCCACTTCTATGCCTCAATTCGCGAAATCTTACAATAATAATATTGTATATGATTTTTTTAACGCTGATTATCAAAGCATTAATAATGCTTTATCAATTTTAAATTGGGACGACCTGTTAATACAACAGGATATTAACTCTTCAATCTCTATCTTTTACTTAAAAATATTTGACATAATTAACTGCTTTGTGCCAAAAATTCGTAAAAAAGATAAAACAACAGAACCTTGGCTTAATAGAGAAATTAGGACATTGCGTAATCAACGCAACAAACTTTACAAAAAAATTAAAGTTACGAAGGATCCTGATGTTATTTTACTTAACAGGTACAACGATCTTGTTTTAGAATTTAAACAGAAATCAAATCTAGCATACGATAATTATGTCAATGAAATTGGTAATAAATTAATTACAGATCCAAAAAAGTTTTTTGACTTCATTAATACAAAGCGAAAAACATATGGATATCCAAGTTCTATGTCTAAAGATAATGTTTTTTCTTCTTGCCCTAATGTAATCTGTAATTTCTTTGCAGATTGTTTTCAAAAAGTTTATAGGCCATTAGATTCGCGTATCAATTTCGCTTTTCCTATTTCACTTAATAGATCTAATTCAATTATTACAGATCTATATCTTTCTGAAAACGAAATATTTGAAGCAATTACCAACCTTGATACAAAAAAAGGTGTTGGACCCGACTTGATCCCACCTTCTTTTTTATATAATTGTGCCAATTATTTGACGCAACCGCTTCATTTTATTTTTAATCTATCGCTTTCGACAGGCATTTTTCCGTATGCGTGGAAATCTTCTTTTTTGACCCCCATTTATAAAAAGGGTGACAGAGCTTCCGTCGAAAACTACCGTGTTATAGCTATCTTATCCACTATTCCAAAATTGTTCGAAAAAATTGTAGTTAGTAAAATTACACCCGTCATAAATACAAAATTAAACGAACAACAACATGGATTTAGAAAAGGTCGTTCTACTACAACTAATCTTACGGTTTACACATCGGCATTACTAAATGAAATGGAAAATGGTGATCAAGTTGATGCTATCTACACGGATTTTAGCAAAGCTTTCGATCGTGTGGATCACAATATTTTGCTTAAAAAGCTTGAAACTTTAGGTATTTCAGGTTCTTTCCTCGCTTGGCTTTGCTCTTATCTTACTGAAAGAACTCAAAATATTAAATTTCAAGGTTATTTATCAAACACAATTAATGTCACCTCAGGAGTGCCGCAAGGTAGCCGTTTAGGCCCACTTCTATTTAATATTTTTATTTCAGACCTTTCTAGAAAATTAGAGGGTGTATCACATATTGCATTTGCTGACGATCTTAAAATTTACCACGTTATCAAAAACAGTTCTGATTTGGCATTACTTCAATCAAATTTACATTCTTTACAAGAATGGTGTTTCTACAATAAATTAGAACTTAACATAGCGAAATGCAAGGTCATAAGCTTCACACGTAAAAGATCTACAATGTTTTTCGACTATGCAATAGATAACATAGTTCTTGAAAGGGTGTCCAGTATAACCGATCTTGGCATTCTTCTGGATTATAAGCTTAACTTCCATCTTCACTATGATCATATGATTTCCAAAGCAAGCAAAATGTTAGGTTTTATTAAGAGAAGAGCTAAAGAATTTAATAACCCAGCAGTAACAAAAGCTCTCTATTGCTCGTTAGTTCGATCTATTCTAGAATACGGTAACATCGTATGGGATCCAGCGTTTCAATTACATTCCAACAGAATAGAATCCGTTCAGAAACAATTCCTTTTGTTTGCCTTGAGAAACCAATATAATCCTACAGACTATTCTACTCTTCCAAGCTATGCTGTAAGACTTAATTCATTGAATATGTTAACCTTATCTTCACGTAGGCAAATGCTTTCATCTTGCTTTACCTTTGACGTCATAAAAAAAAGTATTGACGTTCAATTCTTAGTAAATAAGATTAGACTAAACAATGTAGTCAGAAATACAAGAAACACTAAATTTTTATTAGAAAATACACACAGAACAGAATACGGAAGAAATGAGCCAATAAACAGATGTTGCACTATATTCAACAAACACAGTCATCTTTTTTCATCAGACATATCAAGAAACTCTTTTAAACATAAATTAAAACAGAAATTCCTAAATGACCTAAATACTTAAATTACCTAATTACTTTGTAAACATTTAAAATTATTTCAAGTTCAAGTTCATATAAATATCACATACATTCCAATTATTTATATCTCATACTGTGTTTTTGTCCTGTAAGCATTTTCGTTTTTTTGTTTTAAAATTTAGTATATAGTACAACTTTTTAATTTTTCATTGTAAATTTTTAACTTAGTAATCAAATTTGTATTTTTTTTTGTTTGTGCATTTTGTTAGCTTTAATTTTTTTTTTTTGTTTTTTTCAATAGTTGTAAGATATTTTTTGTAAAACCCTTGTTTTGGTTTAATAAATAAAATAAAAATAAAATAAAATAAAATATCAATGTTATAAAAAACTTACATTTTTAGGTAAAATTTAATTCATTATCAGAAAGTGTAAAGTTTATTATAATTAAAATTGAACCGAGTTCGTTATAAATGAAAACTACTGTATAAACCAAATGTATTGCTTTCATTTCGAACAGCTCTCATGTAAATTCATGTACCTATTTATTTGTAAATTTTTTGACAGAAATTATACGTCAACTTTTATTTCAGTTGAAGATTATTTTTATTTTTTTTTTGCAAACATATTATAGGTATTTTCAATTATTTGGAATGTATGTTTTTTTAAAAAAAAATATTATTTTAAAATATTTTATTTTGAAAACTTAATCGTAGCAACATCAGAAAAAACAATTACAATATTTTTATACGCTTTGTCAAATTTTGAAATTTTAAATTCCGAAGTACAGTACATAACATACCTACTTATTTCAAAATTTTTTGACAGAAACTGCACACCGTATGCATTTATTCTGGTTGATTCCTAAAGAACACATAATTTTTTCCTAAGAAATGTAATTTTTTTGTTTCTGCAAACATATAGCAAAACAGAAAAAATACAGTAAAGCTCGCTTATAACGACCATGAAGAGACAGAAAATATTCGTCGTAATAAACAAATTTCGTTTAAAAGAATGCTGTGAATTTTGAAAAATTAGTATAAGAATTGAACATTGTAGATTGTGCTAATTCTAGAATGGGCACTTTGAACTCATTTGCTAGATTTTTATTTGATGTGTCAGCCTCACCTCTATGTTTATAGATGTATATATGCTTTTTCTTGTAATGAAATTTTTTTTGTATTTTTGATGCGTTATTATGATTTTTTTTTATATTCAAAAATGTATATAAAAATAGTAAAATAATCGCCAAGCAACATTATTAGATATAATAAGTTTAAATAAAAAAATATAAATGTAATAAACAACTTACATTTTTAGGTAAAATTTAATTCATTGGCAAAAAGTGTTACGTTTATTATAATTAAAATTGAACCGAGTTCGTTATAAATGAAAACTACTGTATAAACCAAATGTACTGCTTACTGCTTTCATTTCGAACAAACTCATTTTTTTCGTTCACTTTTTAAGATAAAGAAAAAACAAAAAAAAAATTTTAAAAAAATTTAAATCTCCTTGTTCATTGAATATTTGAACTAGACAAAAAAAAGCAAGATATACATAAGTCGGCGCCTATAATCTTTTGATTTAGATTTAGCTGCGTTAAAACCGAAAATGAATTACATTTACACAGAAAGTCGGCGCATAATATTAGAGTCATAAGCCTCAACTTTTAAAAGCGTGACCGTTAAATTCAAATTTACTTTAAATTAAAGACGGATTTTCACCTGAAAAAACGAAATATTCTAAAAAAAAATATCATTGTCCTGAAAACAAAAAAAAACCTTTCTTTTGGTTGTTGTTTCATTAAAATTGGTCAAATAGTTTGTTCTAAAAAAGGATGTTTATATTTGTATGGGGAAAAATAAGCCGATTAAATATTATGATATAAAAAAAAATCTAAAAATTAGAAAAATTGTAAAAAATCATAAGTTATTAAATGTTAGTTATAAGCTGTATTTTAAGAATTACTTAATTTCTTATACATAATTTTATATATTATTGTAAAATTATCTGAAATTAAATAAAAATTGAATAAAAAAAAAAACAAAAATACAGACAGACGGACAAACGAACGGACGGACAGAGTGAATCTTTATAGGCACATTGTTACAAAATTTTTTGCAAATTTGCTAAAAGACATTTTATCAGTGGTGTGGAGTTTTTCGTTGTTTAATTCAAATATTACAAAAAGATGAGTCATAAATTGAAATATTTTGAATTTGATATACATGTATTAATTTTTAGCACATTTTCAAAAAATTTCGTAAAAATGTGCCTGTATAGCTTCACTTTGTCCGCCCGTCTGTCCGTATGTTTACAAAAACTTTTACATCGTTTGAAATAGAGAAAAGAAATTTTAACCACGAGGTATTGCAAAAAAAATAATTTCGTAGAAGAATTTTTTTCTCTAGCCCCACCTGTTACGGGGCTACAGTCCCCCAAAATTGGAAAAAGCATTATATTTAAATTGTTCTAGCAAGAGTTCTGTTAGACATATTTTCAATCTGAAAACGGCAAATGATAGCTGATTTTATAACTTTATAAATATTTAAAAGGAAAATGTTTAGGGTTGCCGTACGGTACTAAAATTTAACATTACGCAAAACTCAATTTTTCCAAAAATTTTGCTCACACATATATTCTGAACAGTTCAAGCTAGGGTCTTGAAATTTTGGGAAAAGTTAGGTACTCTGAAATTAGTAGGAGTTGGTTAACAACATTTTTTTGTCAAGCCCCCTATTTAGGAGCTATAATGGCTCGAAAATTGAAATTGTGCTATTTTTAAACACCTGTAACTTGAATACCTGTCCAAATTTTTGTTTAGTGAAAGACAAAATTCAAAGCTCTATAATTATATTTCAACATGTGTCAAAGGTTTTTCTTAATTTTGAAGATTGACGAAGTTACAGACCCTGCAAATTCCAAAAAAGACCTATATTTAAAATGATATAACAAGAGTTCTGTTAGGTTTATTTTCAATCGAAAAACGGTATTGGAGAGCTGCTTTTATAGGCTTTACAAAAATATGTCGCTCAAATGTATAGGGTTGCCGTACGGCACTAAAATTTATTATTATATAAAACTCTATTTTTGCAAAATTTTTGGCCCCACATTCTTCTAAACGGTTCAAGCTAGGATCTTGAAATTTTGGGAAAAGTTAGATCGTAAAAAAATAGTAGGAGTCAGTTAAATAAATTTTTTTGTCAAGCCCCCTGTTTAGGAGCTATAAGGGCCCGAAAATTGAAATTATTCTATTTTTAAGCACCTGTAACTTGAATATCTGTCCAATTTATTTTTTATTACTTACTTACTTACTTAGGTGGCGCTACAGACCATGAAGGTCCTGGGCCTGACGTAGCGTTCCTCTCCACCTCGTTCGGTCCCGAGCAGATTCTCTCCAGTTGGAGATTCTTCTGATGTCTGTCGAAATCTCGTCTCTCCAACGAAGGTTTGGGCGACCTCTGCGACGTGTTCCCTCTGGCCTGGCTTCGAGTATCTTTTTAGCTGGAGCATTGTTGTCCATTCGCTCAACGTGACCTAGCCATTGCAGCCTTTTGATCTTAATTTTTTCAACTAGGTCCACGTCACCGTACAGCTGATAGATCTCGGCATTGTATCTTCTTCTCCAGGTCCCATCGTCGCAGTAAGGACCGAACACTCGACGAAGAATCTTTCGCTCGAAAGTTCCAAGTGCTTGCTCACTTGCTCTGGGCAATGTCCAGCATTCTGCTCCATATAGTAGCACCGGAAGTATGAGCGTTTTGTACAGTTGCACTTTGGAACTGCGCGAGAGGAGTTTTGAACCCAGTTGTTTTGACAAACCGAAGTAGCAGCGGTTTGCTAGGTTTATTCTTCGTCGGATCTCCACATTAATGTCATTTGCGGAGTTTACATTTGTACCTAGGTAGACAAACTCCTTAACTACCTCAAAGTTATATGTACCAACAGTGATGTTTGGACCTGCTCGATGTATTCTGGCCTCTTTATTTGTTGATAACATATACTTCGTTTTGTTCTCGTTCACTAGAAGACCCATTTTCTTTGCTTCTTCTTCAACACGGACGAAGGCTTCGATGACGGCTCGTTGTGATGTTGTTATTATGTCGACGTCGTCCGCGAAGCCTAATAGCTGAACAGATTTTCTGAAGATTGTTCCTTCGGTGTTGACACCAGAGCAGCGTATAATCTGGTCGAGCACTAAATTGAAGAAGTCGCACGACAGTGCATCACCTTGACGGAAGCCGGTGCATGTGCGAAAGAGCTCCGACATATTTCCTCCAATAGCAACTGCACATTTAGTGTTCTCCAATGTTACTTGGCAAAGTCGGATAAGCTTGGATGGTATGCTATATTCCGACATTGCAATGTACAGTTCCCGGCGATAGATACTGTCGTAGGCTGCCTTAAAATCGATAAAAAGATGGTGTGTATCGATTTGAAATTCATGGGTCTTCTCCAGGATTTGCCTCAATGCGAAGATTTGGTCGATGGTAGACTTACCAGGACGGAAACCACATTGGTAGTTGCCTATGATGTTATTGCAATGTGGTTTCAGTCGTTCGCATATTACGTTGGAAAGGATCTTGTACGCGACATTCAATAGAGATATTCCTCTATAGTTGGCACATGACATGGCATCGCCCTTTTTGTGGATGGGGCATATGGTGCTAATACTCCAGTCATCGGGCATGCATTCTTCCATCCAGACTCTGGTGATGATTTGGTGCATGCTCCTAACCAAATCTTCTCCTGCTACCTTAAATAACTCAGCTGGGATTCCATCTGAACCAGCAGCTTTGTTATTTTTCAGTTTCTGAATGGCTTGATCAACTTCCATTAGGCTCGGTGGTAGTGTTTCGTCATCGTTGATCATTGTGACTAGTGCATTATTCTGGTGTTCCGTATGTCCATCATTTAACATTTTTTTTTTAACATTTTATTAATATACAAAATTTAAAGGTCCAACATTATATTTTAACATATGTTAAAGGTTTATCTTAAATTTAATAGCGGTTCCTTAAATTGAAGAAAGTGTCTCTCAGTTAGATCCTTGCGAAATTTGGCAACCTTCCCCATTGAAGTGCTTTAACAACTTTAAAATAAAAAATTTACTGTTAGCAGTAAATTTTATAAGTCAGTAGAAACTATTTCCAAGTAAATATTTCCAAAGTTAAACTCAGTATGTAATACAATATAATTTTGAAATGTGCTTTTTTAAAAACCCTTGGTTATTTTTCATCACTTGTTTTTAATATTTTTAATAAAGTACAGTATCTTAATTACAATGTTTAATTTTGTAAGTACGATAACCAATCAAACTACTAATACACAAACATGTTAGCGAGACTTAGCTATTTCACATCACAACTATTTCAAACAATGTAATTCGATCATCAATATTGTATTGATAGAACAGCCAAAGATATGTATTAGAAATAGAATAAAGAGGCAAATATAAAAAAAACGAGGAAGAGTGTAGTAGAGTAGACTGGGATACGCGACGCGTATGACCGTAATATAAACATTATATCATTATTATAAACATTAATTACTTTTGGCAAAATTTCAGCTTTAATAGGTGTAGTGTTGTTTTCATATAAAAGAAGGAGTTGTATGGCAGCTACTTGAACTCTCTGCAGTAGACCAACCAAATTTTTCAGTAACTTTGGCCATTACAATAAACTGTTTTTGGCAAAATTTCAGACACCCAACTTCAATAGGTATAGAGTAATGCTCATATAAAAAAAAAGTTGTATGGCAAGTGCTAGAACCTGTGGACCAAAATGGCTGGATTTAAATGGCGATGACGGCTATTGTAAAAAACCAATTTGCGAAAATTTCAAGATCCTAGCTCCTTTAGGTTTTGAGTAATCGTGCGGACGGACGGATAGAGAGACGGACGGACATACATTTCTAAATCGATTTATTTTTCGATCTTGATTCGGTCCATACACTTGAGTCTATATCTACCCCCTCCTTTTCTGCATCACAAACGTAATGACAAATTTATTATACCCTTTAGTCCCTACAGTCATACGGTTATAGAAATTAATATTAATTGAATTTTTTTTTATTTTCGTCAAAATTGTAATAGGAAAGCAGGGATGATATTCAGAAAAATTTTAAAGTAATAAAAAGATATGTTTTTAGTTTCTCACTAATCAAATTGAGTCTATATCTACCCCCTCCTTTTCTGCATCACAAACGTAATGGCAAATTTATTATACCCTTTAGTCCCTACAGTCATACGGTTATAGAAATTAATATGAATTGAATTTTTTTTTTATTTTCAAAATTGTAATAGGAAAGCAGGGATGATATTCAGAAAAATTTTAAAGTAATAAAATGATATGTTTTTAGTTTCTCACTAATCAAATTGGTGACGCGTTCAAAAATAAATTTTTTAAAACATGAATTTTTATGTTTTTTAGCAATATTTATACACTACTAAATAAATAACTAAATCTCTTTTCTTTAGAACTAGTTTGAATTTAGTGTTGTTGGGTTGCTAACTAATTTTAAAGAATAAATCCCTGCTATTCGCTAAAGAAAAGAGAAAAAATATCTAATTAGAATAGATAAAAAATAAGAAACTTTGTAATATTTAATTTAAATTCTTATTAAACAAATAAGAAATTATTTCTAAAGAGAAAAAATAGGAGAAGCCCTCCCCCACTTCATTAAAAAAATAGGAAACTACTTCTCTTTTTATTGATAATTAAGAACGTAGCATTTAATAATAAAAACAAAAAGGAAAAGTCAAAAAATTCCAACTAAAAACTAAAAATTGAATTTTAAAATTTTATTTTATACCAGGCAAACATAGTCGAATAGCAGTGATTTATTCTTTAAAATTATTTAAATTTGTCTTGGCTTAATTTAGTTCTACAAATTTTGGTAGATGTCACTTCTAATTTAAAATTAAATTAAGTAAATACTTTTAATAAAAGAATTAGTCAAAAATTATAGGACTTAACCTTTTTAAACAAAATAAGAACAATAAAAAGAAGTATTAATTAGCAGCTTTACATGACTATACTACAATACATTCAAAGAACAAAATACATATTTTTTAATATAATAATTTAAGAATAAATAACTAAATCTAGTTTTTACATATTTCTTTAATAAAACAAATTCTTATTTTCCATTTATATATATGTATTTGTTTTTAATAAGTTCTTTTAAATTACAGATCCCCACCCCAAACCTCAACAACACTAAATCACAGACTAATATACTATACAGATCCACAAAAGTTAAAATTTCATATTTTTCAGTAGCGAGATGAGTTCGTAGTTAAGGCACTGTTATACTAGAATAATGTATACATAAAACTAATTTGTTATTGTTTTTTCATTGAGTGTTATACTGACGAAAAAAGAAAAGAAAAAAATAACAACAAAATCAATTTTGTGTTGTACAAAAAGAGAATCAAAGAAAGAGAAACCAAAAAATAAAAATTATAAAAAATTGGAATGAGTATATCTATATATTTGATATTAATATTTATATTACTATATATTCAAAATCACATAGTGCATGTGATTGTTTATCTTAAAATGGGAAACTTTTTTTCTTGCCTTTAAAAAGAACTGCTATGTATGTGGGAATGCAGAAATCATAAATTATTTTTGCTAAATTACATATAGCATATTCGGAAGTTGACCCTAACATTATAGCATATTCGGACGTTGACCCTAATATTTAGAAAACAACATGATATATGATCTTTTTATTTACTGTTCTTTTTTCAAAATGATGATATAAAAAAAAAGAAAGAAGTTGATTAGTAAGAACGTGGCCGTGGAAGAAGAAAGAAGAAATAAGCTGATTACAAAATTATTACTTTTGTATTATTAAAATTATACTTTTGTATTATTAAAATTATTACTTTTGGATTATTAAAATTATTACTTTTGTATTATTAAAATTATTACTTTTGGATTATTAAAATTATTACTTTTGTATTATTAAAATTATTGCTTTTGTTTGAATTCAACATTTGGGGGCTCAACCGGGATTGAGATTAAAAAAAAAAAAGCTATTTTATTAAATTTAAGTGTTTCACTAAAAAATATATAATATTTTTATGGATATTTGAAAATATAAAAGTAATGGCAAATGAACAGTAATTGTAAAACAAAATATAAACAGATAAAATATGCTCTAAATAAATTTTTTTTTTGAACGTTTTAAAACTAGTGTGAGCATTTTAAAATTTTTGTAATAAATAAGCATATAAGTAAAGAATGTGCTAAGACTATTTATTGTACACAAATTTCGTCGGTATTAAAATTTGGTGAAAGAATAAAAAATAAGAAAACTTTTACGTGGAAGATTATAAGTTTAAATTTATATTGAGAAGGTGAATAAATTAAAGTAAAGGGTAAAACGGAGGAAAAGAAAGTCTTAAAATACACACAACACGTGCTTATTTAGCTAACGGAGCAGAAACGAAGCGTCTGGATTCGTCAGTTATTACGGTAATAAATAAGAAGGTAGAACGCATGGTTATAATACCGCTAATTATTGCCGCTAAATATTTTATGTAAAAAAAAAAAAAAAAAGAAAAATATAAAAAATAAAATTTCCTTAAAAGTTAAAAATAAAAGCAAATTTTTGTAAGGTTATTTTAAATTTTATTTTGATATGGGTAGAAAAGGTAGAAACAGAAGAACCAGTGATTCAGCAGTGCATTTTGATGATGAAGAGACATGGGCTAATTCCACCAGAATTCAGGGGACAACAACTAATTCGACAGTTAGGTTAAATTTTTCAGATTTTGAAAATTTAGTGGCAAAATTTTCTGGAGACAACAAAACTTGCGTGAGAAATTGGATTGAAGATTTCGAACGTTATGCAACTACATTTGCGTGGAATG
Source organism: Dolichopus griseipennis (assembly GCA_963082915.1). Lineage (NCBI taxonomy): Eukaryota > Metazoa > Arthropoda > Insecta > Diptera > Dolichopodidae > Dolichopus > Dolichopus griseipennis. The sequence continues at coordinate 147,994,856 of OY720441.1, read as the reverse complement.
AGCTACAACGGTTTATATTTTGTAACAAGTCTTTAGTTGGAGCGGCGAAACTTTACATGGATTGTGAAGTTAAACCAACTTGTTATCGCGATCTGAAGATAGCGCTAATACAAGAGTTTAGTGGGAGAATAACTAGTGCAGAGGTTCATAAGCTTTTACGGGAAAGGAAGAAAAAGCCAGATGAAACTTTTAGGGAATATTTGTACGCTATGGTAGGGCTAGCATCGCAAACGCAAATCGATGAGGAATCGGTCGTCAGTTATATAATCGATGGCATCCGAGATACTTCAAGTGGAAAAATGGTTTTGTATGCGGCTAAAAATATTGAAGATCTGAAGGAGAAACTATTTGTATACGAAAAAATTAAACAAGATGAAAGAACACCAACTTTTACAGAACGAACGCAAAGACCAAATACAGTTCCGAAATTGGAAAGAATTGCTAAACCGGTAGAAAAAAAGAAATATTGTTTTAATTGCGGGGTAAGTACTCACGAAGCACACGCATGTCCAAACAGAAATAAAGGCCCTAAATGTTTCGGGTGCAATGAATTTGGTCATAAACGTCCTGATTGTCCAAATAAGATTACCTCGGCAGCTCATGTAGTACAAACAAAGGAGCTGCACCCAATTAAAATTAATGACATAACGCTAAACGGTCTAATTGATACTGGCAGCAATATTTGTATTATTAAAAAATCCTTAACTAAATTAATAAATCCAAAATATAATTTTAGTAACCAAAGTATTTCAGTGACTGGTTTAGGAGCTAAAGTGGAAACAAAGGGCGCCTGCATAGTTGATATCACAATTAATGGCATAATATTTAATGACGTTACACTGCACATGGTAGAAGAAAATTATATCACCCCAGATGTAGTAATTGGAATGGATTTATTGTCTAGAAAATTCAAGGAAGAAATGTTACTATAGAAAGAAATTGCAATGACGATATTGTAAACAAAACTCAATCGGAAAATTCCCAGCCAGAACAGGCAGGATGTTACTTAGCACAAATTGACCCTGATTTGTACGATGAGCAAATCACACCGGATTTGTCACATTTATTAGATGTGAAAGTGAAGGAAAAAATTTATAATTTGATTAAAAACTATTCACCTGTAGAACCACCCGAGTCGCCAATTAAAATGAGAATCGTGCCTATGAATGAAGAACCAGTTTTCCGATCTCCACGAAGGTTTCCACCTATGGAACGTCAAATAATAGATATTCAAGTAAAAGAATGGCTTGAAAAGGGCATCATTCGGGAGAGCGCCTCAGATTATTCCAGCCAGGTTGTGCTTGTAAAGAAGAAAGACAATTCATACCGTATGTGCATCGATTATAGGGCGGTCAACAAAAAAATTTATAAAGAACGGTACCCCTTACCGGTGATAGAAGACCAGCTAGACAAGTTACAAGGATCAAATTATTTTACAACTTTGGACCTAGAGAACGGTTTCTTTCACGTCTCCATAGACGAAAGCAGTCGAAAGTTTACAGCTTTTGTAACGCAAGGTGGTCATTTCGAATTTAACCGCGTCCCATTTGGCTTGTGTAACTCACCAGGTATATTCCAAAAATACATTAATTATATTTTTAGAGACTTGATACGAGAAGGAATTGTAGTTATTTACATGGATGATATAGTTATTCTGGCAAAAGCTATAGATGAAGCGATTGAACGATTAAAGAAAACTTTGAAGACTGCGGCTGAGAATGGATTAATGATCAAATGGAAGAAATGCCAACTTCTACAAGAAGAAATAGAATATTTGGGACACCGGGTATTTAAAGGAACCATTTCACCTTCTAAAGCGAAAGTAAAAGCTGTTATAGATTTTCCTTGTCCACGAACAATTAAACAATTGCAGAGCTTCCTCGGACTAGCAGGATATTTTAGAAAATTCATCCGAAATTTTTCATTAATAGCTAAGCCACTAAGCGATATTCTGAAGAAAAAATCAAAATTTCAGATTAAAGAAATACAACTTGAAGCCATACAAAATTTAAAAAGTGCATTGATCACAACTCCAGTTTTAAAAATATTTCAATATGGGTTACCCACCGAATTACATACCGATGCCAGCAAAGACGGATATGGTGCAGTTCTGTTACAAAGAGATGCTGAAGATTCAACCCTTCACCCTGTATTTTACATGAGTAGGAAAACCAATGAGGCAGAGAGGAATTATAGTAGCTATGAACTGGAGGTATTGGCAGTCATAGAAGCCGTTAAAAAATTTAGAATATGCTTATTGGGTCAAAAGTTTAAGCTGGTTACCGACTGTAAAGCTTTTCAATGTACCATACGGAAAAAGGATTTAACAACCAGAGTAGCCCGATGGGCACTATTATTAGAAGAATTTGATTATGAAGTTGAGCATCGACCCGGTACAAAGATGCTACATGTAGATGCATTAAGTCGAAATGCAGTTGCGATGTGCGTAAGTTATGGTAGTACATTTGGAAGTACGTTTTTGTCAAAACTTGCAGAGTCACAACAAAAGGATGAAAGGATTGCAGCTATTATGGAAATTTTGAAAAACGGATCATATAAGGACTATCTCATAAATAATGGTATATTATGTAAAAGTCATAATAATAATATTTTGTATGTCGTTCCAGATTGCATGAAAACAGGTATCATCCGAGAAGTTCACGAAAAAGGGCACTTCCATTATAAAAAAATGAAAGAATTGCTGGAGAAAGAATTTTATATCCCGAATCTGAAAAATAGGATAGATAATTGTATTGCAGGATGCATAAGGTGTATTCTTGCTGAAAGAAAAACCGGAAAACCAGAAGGAATGATATACCCAATTCCAAAAGGAGATCGACCTCTCGATACGTTTCACATCGATCACTTAGGACCATTGCAAAACACAAAGAAACATTATCGCTACATTTTTGCTGTAATCGACGGATTTACGAAGTTCTCGTGGCTATTCCCCACAAAAACTTTAAATTCAGACGAAGCAATACAAAAATTAGAAATAATTTCAGAAACTTTTGGATATCCAAGCCGAATCATATCAGACAGAGGAGGAGCGTTTGCGTCTAACAACTTCCAAGATTTTTGTAAGAATCGAGATATTAAGTTATATTACATAACACCTGGGGTTCCACGTTCCAACGGGCAAGTAGAAAGGCTGAATCGAACAATTATTGCAGCTCTTACCAAAATGTCTTTGGACGATCCAGAGAAGTGGTACAACTTCACGAAACCTCTTCAACGGGTACTGAACTCGACGTTTCAGCGCGCTATTAAAACGACACCAATGGAGCTTTTAGTCGGAGTAAAAATGAAAGACGATCGTGATTTACATATCGTCGAAATAATAGAAGACGAAATCAGATATGATTTTGAAGAAGAGCGGAACGAACGAAGAGAAAATGCAAGAAAGGAAATCGGAAAATCGTCGCCAATGTAGAAGGAAAAGGAAATCGGCACGAATATTTAAAATTGGTGATATGGTCGCCATAAAAAGAACTCAATTTGGCACCGGCTTGAAGATAAAATCTAAATTTCTGGGACCCTATAAAATCATAGGAGAAAAGGGATTCGATCGATATAAGGTAGAAAAGTTGGGAAACTCTGAAGGACCAAAAACAACAGAAACTAGCGTTGACAACATGAAACCATGGTATATGGAAGATGAAAACGAACTGAGCGAAGAAGATGAAGCAGTAGTCGGAAATGTTGAAATAGATTGTGATAATTCATTTGAGGCAAATGAATAAGTAGGATGGCCGAATGTGGGAATGCAGAAATCATAAATTATTTTTGCTAAATTACATGTAAACAACATGATATATGATCTTTTTATTTACTGTTCTTTTTTCAAAATGATGATATAAAAAAAAAGAAAGAAGTTGATTAGTAAGAACGTGGCCGTGGAAGAAGAAAGAAGAAATAAGCTGATTACAAAATTATTACTTTTGTATTATTAAAATTATTACTTTTGTATTATTAAAATTATTACTTTTGGATTATTAAAATTATTACTTTTGTATTATTAAAATTATTACTTTTGGATTATTAAAATTATTACTTTTGTATTATTAAAATTATTGCTTTTGTTTGAATTCAACATGTATACGATTGTATCAAAAATATACGATTGTACTCTTTTCTTTAAAAATTAAGTAAAAAGTTAAAAAAAGAAATCAAAAATCAATAATTTTGCTTTTAAAAATATTATTTATGAAATTTTTATTTGATATGTTTTTTGGTAGATTTACTTTATTTTTTTGAGTTCCTTTTTAGTCCAAATCAATTTACTAAAACTAGTTATTTTGATACGCGAGTTTTAGAAAAGCGAGATTTTGTAACCAACCCACTTTTCACAAAAGCCAGAAGAGCTCCAAGATGTGGTCCAAAAAAGTAAGGGAGGAGAAAAGAATTAACCCTTTTACCAACGGCAGGCCAGGCAAAAATGATATTTTTAGGAAATATCATTAAGGCATAAGGAAATATTCAACCGTAATCCAGAAACTATTACAAAGGCGTGTAATAAAACGGAAGAAAACATTAGGAAATAGTTTAATGATCCAGAAAACTATTAAATTAAATTAAGTTATTTAATCTTTGTATTTATAAAGTTTGAATTCATAAGAAATAACAATATAATAAATGAAAACATGCTATTTTTAATAGTAATTCTTTAAAAAAATTTGTGTTCGAACAAAGGAATATCTGCTTTCGAAAATAGGCAACTGGTGTTCGATTATAGGCAAATTTGCGTTTTTTTAGTAATTTTTAAATAAAATTATTAATAATTTGTATAATTTAATTTAATTTAATTAGTTCGAAAGGTTATTAAATTTACTTTCGATTGATATATAAAACTAGTTATTCGGTCAATATACACATTATTTATGACTAATTAAAGTCGGAAGTATCGTTAAGTGTTCGATTATAGGGAACTTAACCCTACATATTTTGTTTAATTCTTATATATTTTATTGTTATCATTAAATTCTTTATATTTTGTCGTGAATGTTCAATTGTTTTATTTTATTGTACAATTGAACATTCAGTGGCATATATATTTATGGCTACTATTTAATGGGTCAGTATTTTAAATAAATGGTCAGTATTTTAAATAAATTATCAGTAATTAAAATTAAATATCAGTATATCATAAAAAAATTATCAGTTTTTATATTTCATTAATTAAAATATGAATTTTGAAAAAAAAAACTATTCAAATTAAACAATTCAAATTAAAAAAAACCCTTTTGGTTTTTCCGGTACACTTATTAATCCATATATTCAACATCCATTTATTCAACAGGTAGTATATACAGTAGACCAAAAAGTCATCGTACCCTAGTAAATTTTTTAAACAAAGTAGAAAAACCAACAGGTAGAGGTAAAATTAAATGAAAATAATGATTGCATTTTACATAAGCATTTATTAGGGAAACTTACACAAAAAACGTTCGTCCAAAAACTTCAAATTAAAAAACCCATTTATTTACCTGGTACACTTGTAACCCCTTTTTTAGCAAGTACTTATAATTTTACACTTTCTTAAATAATAAAACAATATTAATAAAATTTAATTCATGCCTTTTTAGTTAAAAATAATAAAATCTTATTTTATTCTTATTGAAAAACCCAAACATTTTTTTCTTAATTATATAATTGCTTCGCATAACGTTGTTTCGGTTAACGTCGCATTTTTCTGGAACCATTTAACAACGTTAACCGGCGTAAGACTGTATAATTTAGTAAATTTTATAGTGTTATAAACGAAAATGCATGTTGTATATCCTGTTAAATTTTTAATAATATAAAAATATCATACGCGCCAGTTTAGTTATTTGAATATTTTTTAAAGCTAACTAGCTAAATTGCATTCGAGCGACTTTTTAAAGTTACTTGTAAAAAGTTAATTAATATTGTGATAACTTGATAAGTGTATTTAAGTGCATACATATTAATATTGACAATTGTGATAAGTGTAAGTACATAATTATTTATAATCATGAATAATCGTACAAAAGAAATGTGTTGTATAAAGAATTGTGGACAAAAACTTAATACATGTGAAAATATACATTTACATCGGTTTCCAAAAAATAAAGAGCTACTTGATCAATTTTTTGGAAACAATTTTTATATTAAAAATTTAACAGGATATACAACATGCATTTTCGTTTATAACACTATAAAATTTACTAAATTATATACAAAACCTACATTAAATGCTCAGTCGTTAAATTATTATCTATCCTTATAATAGTCTCTAGTCTATTATACGTTTTTTATACATAGCAGTTCTTTTTAAAGGCAAGAAAAAAAGTTTCCCATTTTAAGATAAACAATCACATGCACTATGTGATTTTGAATATATAGTAATATAAATATTAATATCAAATATATAGATATACTCATTCCAATTTTTTATAATTTTTATTTTTTGATTTCTCTTTCTTTGATTCTCTTTTTGTACAACACAAAATTGATTTTGTTGTTATTTTTTTCTTTTCTTTTTTCGTCAGTATAACACTCAATGAAGAAACAATAACAAATTAGTTTTATGTATACATTATTCTAGTATAACAGTGCCTTAACTACGAACTCATCTCGCTACTGAAAAATATGAAATTTTAACTTTTGTGGATCTGTATAGTATATTAGTCTGTGACTAAATCTTAAAAATTTGCAAAGAAAAGGGAAAAAATATCTAATTAGAATAGATAAAAAATAAGAAACTTTGTAATATTTAATTTAAATTCTTATTAAACAAATAAGAAATTATTTCTAAAGAGAAAAAATTGGAGAAACCCTCCCCCACTTCATTAAAAAAATAGGAAACTACTTCTTTTTTTATTGATAATTAAGAATGTAGCATTTAATAATAAAAACAAAAAGAAAAAATCAAAAAATTCCAATTAAAAATTAAAAATTAAATTTTAAAATTTTATTTTATACCAGGCAAACATAGTCGAATAGCAGAGATTTATTCTTTAAAATTAGTTAGCAACCCAACAACACTAAATTTAAACTAGTTCTAAAGAAAAGAGAAATACATATTTGTAGAAGTATAAATACATATTTGTAGAAGTATTAAAAAATTTTCTAAAGTAACTCCGTATTACAGTGTTTTATTTGGATTCACGTGAAAAGCACTGGTTCAATGGTCACCAAATTTTAGAAGAATAATTCTGGGAGCATGGGGTGACATAGACTAATCCAATCAACTTTCTACAAGTAATTCCGTTAGCTCGACATTCAAAAAACGAAAAAGCTTAAAACGACTCTGGAGCCGCAACTTCTTGACTTATAAAAATTTGATATAGCCTATGTCACCACCCGGGCTCTCAGAATTATTTCTTTAAAATTTTTTGATAATCGGACCAGTGGTTTTCACGTGAATCCTGGACAAACAAACAAATTTTGTCTTTTATATATTAGACTAGCAGATTAATCCGGCATTGCCCGGGAGCGTGCAATTAGCGAAAAAACAAGTTTCGGCCGATTTTCCGAAATATTGCTCATTGATTGCTTGGGTTAAAAAGAAAGCCTCAAAACAATATTTGTGGAGTTCCGTTAACATATTGCGGCACAGCAGCTTTTTACAGATTTTTTCATTACTTTACTCTTAAGCAGAAACGGTTTGATCACTTGAATGTTAATTGTGTATGCGTAAATGTATTTAATTATCATTCCTTAATATTCCTCTTAGCAACCTGAACTATACAACTAATTTGGTTGGAATAAATTAACACATTTCGGCCTGGCGGGCTTTCAAAAAATGTTGTGCTTCCGAAATGTGCCTGATTTTACAGGTTTATTTGGCAGTCTAAAAGAGAGGCTGCAAAAAGTTTTAGTTAAGTTCGATTAACCCGTTTTCCACGACGACACCATGAAGTTTTCTATAAATTTTATTTGCTTAAACGATAAAAAGAATTTTATTGAAAATTTTGTACCAGCATTTTAATTAAAACCCACGGGTTAATTTGGTTTTGACCTGTTTACGCGTTTTGAACAAAGATTCAATGAAATTTTCAAATATTTGGTATGAACGCAAGTTAACCTTAACTCCAAAAGCTCACTTAATTAATAAGGTTAATTTTTTTCCTTAAATAGTCTCAAATAGTTAAAAGCTAAATGAGATAATTTTAATAATAGTAAAAATAAAGCTACTAAAGAATCCGAATAAAAATATCTTTAAAATCAAATAACATAACATTTTCCTTCTCCACATTTTTTCGTAAGTCTTTGTTTTTTATCTACTTTGCAGTTGTTGTTTTTATACCCGTATGACTATATAGTCCAAGGGTATAATAAATTTGCCATTACGTTTGTGACGCAGAGAAGGAGGGGGGGTAGATATAGACTCAAGTGTATGGATCGGATCAGAATCGAAAAATAAATCGATTTAGCTATGTATGTCCGTCCGTCCGTCCGTCCGTCCGTCATCACGATAACTCAAAAAGTAAAGGAGCTAGGATTATGAAATTTTCACAAATTCGTTTTTATGCAAAAAACAGAATCGAGTTTTAAATTCAGCCATTTTGGTCCAAGGGTTCGAGTACCTGCCATACAACTTCTAATTTTATATGGGCATTACTCTATACCTATGGAAGCTGCGTGTCTGAAATTTTGCCAAAAGTAGTTTAGTATAATGGCCAAAGTTACTGCAAAATTTGGTTGGTCTACTGCAGAGGGTTCGAGTAGCTGCCATACAACTTCTTCTTTTATATGAGCTTTACACTACACCTGATAAAGCTGGGTGTCTGAAATTTTCCAAAAAATAGTTTAGTGTAATGACCAAAGTTACTGCAAAATTTAGTTGGTCTATTGCTGAGGGTTCGAGTAGCTGCCATACAACTCCTTCTTTTATATGAGGATTACACTACACCAAATGAAGCTGGGTGTCTGAAATTTTGCCAAAAATAGTTTAGTGTAATGGCCAAAGTTACTGCAAAGGGTTCGAGTAGCTGCCATACAACTCCTTCTTTTATATGAGCATTACTCTACACCTAATAAAGCTGAATGTTTGAAATTTTACCAAAAGTAATTAACCGGATGATATAATGTATATGTTACGGTCATACGGGTATCCCAGAGTTGACACAGTCTACTCTACTACACTCTTCCTCGTTTAAAAATAGATTTTAGTGTGAAATTGCAGTTTTCTTCAAATGAAATCTAAAAATCAAAAAAAATTCAATTTCGTATATATAATCCTTAAATACATAGTATTCTAAAACAGTTTTTCTAAAACAGAAGCCTACTTTTCTCTCACCAAATCATAAAAAAACGAGGATGAGCGTAATACAACTTGCAGGTAAGTACTAAACAAAATATAAGTTGAAAAGCAGATTTTTAAACCTTTTCTAAACCACCAACTATATTTTATTCAAACGTTGGCAATTCAAGAAAACTACTATTGACATAGTATAATGACATAATGGCAAATTTAGTATACTCTTTTGACCTATAGTCAAACGGGTATAATAAAACTTATATGTAAATAAGCTATTACCGGCGCACGTTGCCTCGCCACTCAATTGAGTCTTAATTTAACTTGATGTTATTGAAAAAGTTAACATAAAAATTACAAATGTTAATGTTAAAATGTAGTAAAGAGATTTTTTTTAAAACGCTTTTTATACCCGTATGACTATATAGTCAAAAGGTATAATAAATTTGCCTTTACGTTTTGACGCAGAGAAGGAGGGGGGTAGATATATACTCAAGTGTATGGATCGGATCAGAATCGAAATATAAATCGATTTAGCTATGTATGTCCGTCCGTTCGTCCGTCCGCGCGATAACTCAAAAACTAAAGGAGCTAGGATTTTGAAATTTTCACAAATATGTTTTTTTGTTCCATGGGTTCGGGTAGCTGCCATACAACTTCTTTTTTTATATGAGTATTACTCTGTATCTATTACAGCTGCATGTCTGAAATTTTGCCAAAAGTAGTTTAGTTTTATGGCCAAAGCTTTTGCAATATTTGGTTGGTCCAGCGCAGTGGGATCGAGGAGCTGCCATACAACTTCTTATTTTATATGAGCATTACTCTCCACCTAATGAAGCTGGGTGTCTGAAATTTTGCAAAAAATAGTTTAGTGTAATGGCCAAGGTTTCTGCAAAATTTGGTTGGTCTACTGTAGAGGGCTCATGTAGCTGCCATACAACTCCTTCTTCTATATGAACATTACACTACACCTAATGGAGCTGGGTGTCTGAAATTTTGCCAAAAATAGTTTAATGCCACTGCACTAAATAAAGCTGTATGCTTGAAATTTTGCAAAATTAATTAACCGGATGATATAATGTATATGTTACGGTCATACGAGTATCCCAGAGTTGACACAGTCTACTCTACTACACTCTTCCTCGTTTTAGTATTATTCTTGCAATTTTTCAACAAGTTTATCAGATTTCACTAGAAACTTTTCATAATTATTGAATAATAGAAAAAATAAAGATAAAAATTTAGTTAACATTATTCGGCAGAAGCCCACCATCCTCAACTCTGTCGTCAAGGAGCAACAAATTGTCAAGAAGCACTACGTATCGAAAAATTAGAGATAATCGTTCAAACTGTTTTGAAAACTGTTTTTTAAAGTTTTTGTTTCGCGATCGGTTAAAAAAACTCTACAAAACATTTTTTTAAACATTCTCCTAATTCACAGAAGTTTTACCTACTTTTAAAAGTTGGACGTAATTTACCTTCAAATTGTTTTTTGAACAATCGTCGGGTCGGCATGGGTTAACAAATTCCAAGTCTGTATGTTTTTGAGGCTTTTGAAAACGGTTTGACGCGATTAACTTGAATTTTTTCACAAATGTTTCTCTTAGCAACCGGAATTAGCTGTATAAATTTGGTGTGAATAATTTAACTCATTTCGGCCTGGCGGGATTCCAAAAAATTTTGTGTTTCCGATTTGTTCCAATTTTACAAGGTGGTTTCGTAGTTGAAAAGGAGTTTGGCACAAATTTTGTTGAGTTCGGTTAACCCGTTTGGGCATAAGGGCACAATGAAACTTTTTCAATATTTTTAATGTCAAGTCAAAACGGTTTGACCGATTGACTTGAAATTTTGCACAAATGTTCCTTTTCGAACCAGAATTTTTTGTATACATTTGGTTAGAATAAATTAACCCATTTCGGCCCGGCGGGCTTACAAAAAATTTTGTGTTTCTGATTTGTGTCCAATTTTAAAGGGTGATTTTGCAGTCGGAAAGAGAGGCTGACACAAATTTTTGTTGAGTTCGGTTAACCTGATTAGGCACGAGGGTGCAAGGAAGCATTTGCAATGTTCTTGATGTCGAGTCGAAACGGTTTGACTGCTTGACTTGAAATTTTGCACAAATGTTCCTCTGAGCAACCGGAATTTGTTGTTGAAATTTGGATGGAATGAATTATCCCATTGCGGCATGGCGGGCTTCCAAAAAATTTTGTGTTTCCGGTTTGTGTCCAATTTTGCAGGTTGATTTTGCAGTCCAAAAGAGAGGCTGCAAAAAGTTTTAGTTAAGTTCGATTAACCCGTTTTCCACGATGAGGACATGAAGTTTGCTATATATTTTATTTGCTTAAACGATTAAAAGAATTTTATTGAAAATTTGTTACCATCATTATACCCGTATGACTATATAGTCCAAGGGTATAATAAATTTGCCATTACGTTTGTGACGCAGAGAAGGAGGGGGGGTAGATATAGACTCAAGTGTATGGATCGGATCAGAATCGAAAAATAAATCGATTTAGCTATGTATGTCCGTCCGTCCGTCCGTCCGTCATCACGATAACTCAAAAAGTAAAGGAGCTAGGATTATGAAATTTTCACAAATTCGTTTTTATGCAAAAAACGGAATCGAGTTTTAAATTCAGCCATTTTGGTCCACGGGTTCGAGTACCTGCCATACAACTTCTAATTTTATATGAGCATTACTCTATACCCATGGAAGCTGCGTGTCTGAAATTTTGCCAAAAGTAGTTTAGTATAATGGCCAAAGTTACTGCAAAATTTAGTTGGTCTACTGCTGAGGGTTCGAGTAGCTGCCATACAACTCCTTCTTTTATATGAGGATTACACTACACCAAATGAAGCTGGGTATCTGAAATTTTGCCAAAAATAGTTTAGTGTAATGGCCAAAGTTACTGCAAAATTTGGTTGGTCTACTGCAAAGGGTTCGAGTAGCTGCCATACAACTCCTTCTTTTATATGAGCATTACTCTGCACCTAATAAAGCTGAATGTTTGAAATTTTGCCAAAAGTAATTAACCGGATGATATAATGTATATGTTACGGTCATACGGGTATCCCAGAGTTGACACAGTCTACTCTACTACACTCTTCCTCGTTTTAATTATAAATTTGGTTTTGACCTGGTTACGCGTTTTGAACAAATATGTAATGAAATTTTCAATTTTTTGGTATTAACGCAAGTTAACCTTTATTTTAAAAGCTCACTTAATTAATTAAAATAATTTTTTTGCTCTCATTGAATAGTCTCAAATAGTGCAAAAGCTAAATGAGATAATACTAATAATAATAAAAATAAAGCTAATAAAGAATCCGAAAAATAATATCTTTAAATTTAAATTACGTAACATTTTCCTTCTCTGCATTTTTTCGTAAGTATTTGTTTTTTATCTATATTGCAGTAGTTGTTTTTTAATAATAGATTTTAGTGTAAAATTGCAGTTCTTCAAATAAAATCTAAATATCAAAAAATTCAATTTCGTATATATTATGCTTAAATACATAGTATTTTAAAACAGTTTTCCAAGAAAGAAGGCTACATTTCTCTCATAAAATCATAACTAAACGAGCAAAAGCGTAGTAGAACTTTCAGGTAAGTACAAAACACAATGTAAGTTGTAAAGCAGATTTTTAAACCTTTTCTAAACCATCGACTATATTTTATTAAAACGTTGGCAATTCAAGAAAACTACTATTGACATAGTATAAAGACATAATGGCAAATTTAGTATACCCTTTTGACCTATAGTCGTTACACGGTGCACGTATTGCCCTTCCACTCAATGGAGTTTTAATTTAAGTTGATATCATTGAAAAAAGTTAACACAAAAGTTTCATATGGTGTCCATGTTAGTTTTAAAATGTAAATAAAGAAATTTTTTTAAAACGCTTTTTTTACAATTATTCTTGCAATCTTTTACAAATTTATCAAATTTCATTTGAAACTTTTCGTAATTATTAAATAATTATAAAAAAAAAATTTTAATGCAGTTAACATTATTCACTGGAAACCCACCATCTTCAACCCGTCAAGGAGAACCAAATTGTCAAGAAGCACCACAGTAGTATAGATAGGAGGTTTCCGGATAAAAAGCTCTATAGATCTAAATAAAAAGCTAATAAAGCTCGTTCGTTACATTTAAAATATAAGCTGAAAAGCTTATACTTCTAAATATAATAAAAGACAAACTGCTGCTGCTGCTGCTGACCAGCGTGCCCTTATGTTATGTTAAGTGTTATTCACACATGTAAAATACTTCTAATTACAAATACATACTTACATTCAAAAGAGAAAGAAAAAATGAAACTGATAAAATGTAAATTATGAACAGAAAAAAAAAAATCAAAACGTATGAGAAATCTGTTAACAGGTAGATACAGAATATTTGAATAAAAACGTTTAAAGAAATTTTTTACATTTCAGTATGTATACTTTTATTTAAATACACTTACAGAACTAATAACTAACTTTAATTTGTAGTTTTTATTTTTTATAAATATAATAAAAGACGCTGCTACTGTTGCAATATGTTAATGTTAAGTGTTATTCACACATGTTATATACTTCTAATTACAAATTCTTACATACAAAAGAGAAAGAAAAAATAAAACTGATAAATATAAATTATGAACAGGAAAAAAAAAATCAAAACGTATGAGAAATCTGTTAACAGGTAGATACAGAAAATTTTTTATAAATATAATAAAAGATGCTTCTGCTCTTTAATTATGTTAATGTTAAGTGTTATTGACACATGAAATGTAACATACTTCTAATTACAAATTCTTACATACAAAGGAGAAAGAAAAAATGAAACTGACAAAATGTAAATTATGAACAGAAAAAAAAAAATCAAAACGTATGAGAAATCTGTTAACAGGTAGATACAGAAAATTTTTTATAAATATAATAAAAGATGCTTCTGCTCTTTAATTATGTTAATGTTAAGTGTTATTGACACATGAAATGTAACATACTTCTAATTACAAATTCTTACATACAAAGGAGAAAGAAAAAATGAAACTGACAAAATGTAAATTATGAACAGAAAAAAAAAAAAATCAAAACGTATGAGAAATCTGTTAACAGGTAGATACAGAAAATTTTAATAAAAACGTTAAAGAAATTTTTTACACTTTAGTATGCATACTTCTATTTTATTATCACTTACAAAACTAAAACAATCTATTATAATGTTAACTTAATGTTCTTTAGGTAACGAATTTCCTTTTATTGATTCAGTAGCGCAATAGCAGGAAAAAAGAATGTATATAAACAGAGAAATTAAAATTATACCTGTCGTCCGACAGGCTTTTTTACTAGTAAATTAATATTTATTAAGCTAATAAAGCTCGTCCGTTATGTTTGAAATATTAGCTGAAAAGCTTAAACTTAATGTAATATTTATTTGAAAAATTTAAAGCTTGGTTTGAATTCAAAGCTAATAAAGCTCGTCCGCTGCATTTGCAATATAAGTTGAAAAGCTTAAACTTAATTCGATATTTTTTTGAAAAGTTATAAAAAATTTTTAAAGTTTGGCTTTAAATTCAAAACTAATAAATCTTGTCCGTTACATTTGAAATATAAGTTGAAAAGGTTAAACTGAATTCGATATTTTTTTGAAAAGTAATAAAAATTTTTTAAATTTTGGGTTTAAATTGAATAGATGAAATTTTTTTGTTTGAGCATTAACTAAACTAAAAAACTTTTGCCAAAAAGAAAAAAATAAACGTTTGAAATTATATTAATAATAAAAGCTGTGATCATAAAATACAAATTGGCAACATGATCAAGTTCAAGTTAAAAATAAACAAAAATAAAAAACTTGGGTTGAAAAAGTTAACATTACAGCATTGCATTTTTTCTAAAAGTTTATAAATTATTATTCATTACATAATATCTTTTTTATGAATTCATGAATCATGACTTATCAAAGCCAAGCCACTTAACCAAAACTTGATATCCTTTTCATAAAAACTGCCTTTTATTTGTTTTTGTGTGTACTCAAGTAAATTGTATGTTATTGGATCAGTTCTTTTTATTTTCGCTATTGTATAAATTTCTGTTGACCAATTAGGTTGATAACCTTTTGCAAATATACCTTTAATTTTACTTATACGAACAAAATCTCAAACTTTGTATTTTGCTTTTCGGAAAACTTTTAATTTATTGTAGACAGTTTTTAATAATAATTTCTCATTTTTCTTTGTAACCTTTTTAGGTGAAAGTTTAATTGTATGATGATATGTTGAGTAATATTTTTCAATTAGCGATAGCAGTATAGTTAACCATTTATATGTGCCTTGTAAACTGAATTGTTTCCACATCATATTTTATAGGGTACGATTGAAACGTTCTGTAATTTATGCTTTTAGTCCTGAATATGTATGATAATGCTTAATTTCTTTTTTTCTCATTAGATTTTGAAATTTTTTGTTGAAAAATTCCGTACCTTGATCAGATGGTAAATTTTTTAGTTTTTTACCAGCACGCTTAAAAATATTTTTCATTGCGATTAAAACATTATCAGCGCATTTGTTTTTAATCGGTTCAGCACACGCAAATTTTGAAAATGTATCAATAACTGTTAACAAAATTAAAATTTTCTTCTAGCATTTCTTTGAATTTCGGACACAACTTGTAACCTCGACATTATTCTCGTACCATTTAATTAAATTTTCCAAAGTGATTATATAATTTTCTATTGTATGACATTCACATGTGTCCGGTCCAGAAGTAGATATACGATATGCCCACGGACAAAGGCTAAAATGAGTACCATAAATTGAAGTGTATTTATTTACTCCAGAAAAGTTTTTAATGTGTTTATATAGGTGTAATATTAGTCTTTTATGGTCATCCAATAAGACGGAGGAATAAATATTTAAAACTCCTCCATTTCCATAATTCAAAATGACTGTGCTAAAAATATGTTTGCTGCTTTTATATTATCTCTAAATTGTATTTTTAATTCAGTTTCTTATATGACACAGACTAAAAATGATTAATTTTATACATCCATTTACATAGATGATAGCGGGACCATCTGGATGTGGAAAAAAAACAATTTTGTGTAATTTAATTGAAAGTATTGATAGATTGATTTATCCGAAAATTGAAACAATAAAATGGTGTAACTCAGAAATTTCTGCCATTCCAAAAAATCTAGCTTTCCTGATATAGACTTTTATACCAGTATTCCAAAAGAAATAAGTGGCAATAAAAATAAACCTACTTTAATTGTTATAGATGACTTAATGTTAGATTCAGCAAATAAACAGATATGTGAGCTATTTACTAAAGGTTCGCACCATCGTAATTTATCTATAATATTGTTAACACAAAACGTTTTTCATCAGGGGAAATTTTCAAGAGATATTTCATTAAATTGTAAATATTTAGTGCTTTTCAAAAACCCTCGAGACAAATCACAGATTTTTCCTCTTGCCGGACAGCTATATCCGGAAAATATAACGAGTTTCTTGAGAGTATATAATGAGTCAACATCAGCACCTTATGGTTATATTGTGTTAGATTTAACACAAGACATAAATGATTTATTTCATATTAGAACTAATATTTTTTCTAAAGAATATTATATATGTTTCTGTGATACTAGTGATTTGAATAATAGTTGCCAAAAATATGAAACGATTGAAGAAAAACCAACATATATTACATGTACCAAGAAAGTGAAACAAGAAGATATTTCGTAAAAATATTCTTAAATATTGTGATGATGATATTATAAAAACTATTGCTGAAATTGCAATTAAACATTAAATGGTAATAATAATATTATCTTTTCCAAACGAAATGCATATACAGAAACTGAATTACCTAAATATAAATCAACATCAACACAGACTAATTTTGTATCATTAGTTACTGAAGAAGTGTTTGAATATGATCCTAAAAAAGAGCATACAGATATGGATATCGATTTAACACATTACGATTTAGATGATGAAAATTCATTTAAAAAATTAGCTCAAACTGAAATGTTGAAAGATGAAAAATTAATACAAAAACCATCTATAAGCTCTTATTTTCGAATGTTTGAAACACCAAGTGGTGATGTAATTACCGTTGCTGTACCATCTTCTGAAAAAAAGAAAACACTTAGATCAGCCGGTAGTTCAATTTCCTCAACTATACTTTTACAGTTTCCTGAAACAAAAAAACGAAAACTAAAACCTTTACTAAGAAGTCCAAAACTAATGCAACATTTTATGTTTTAGAAGAAGTTAACAAAGATGGATGGTCAAGATGAATTCTATGTAACATTGTTGAGTAATGATAATTTATAATTGTTTCCAAACAACTTTTTAGCTTCATTCGCAAATAAATTGCCTATTCACTTTGATTTTTTGAAACGAAAATTGGAAAGTATTTCTTTCAGAAATGTATCTGAATGATTTCCTACAAACGGAAAAAATTAACAAAGAGAATTGTACTCTTATTAATATCGGGGAGTAAAATGTTTATGTAAGAAACATTGAAAAACCTCTTGAAAAAATCTATAGGTTACACATATTATTTATATGACGATTCGGAATTACATTTGGATGACTGGAAGTTTAATTTTTTGCCAACGCTTATTAAAAATATAATTCCTAATCAAGGATTTACTCGAAACCAAGTTTTTACTGAATTTTTTAATGAAGTTTTGACATATATCTCCAATACAAAAAATTATGATGATGTTCCATTTAAAAAGGGTCAGAATCTAATCGAAAGGATTTAATTCGTATATCGCAAACTTTTGATGAAGATAGCTTTTATATATAAGTTGATCTTAGCTATAATGTAAAAACATTATGTAATATGCCACTCCAAAACATGCATAAGTAAATACTAAATAAACTAAAATATTGTATAATAATTAAAATTAGAACTATATTATTTTCAATTTCTTTTTAGCTATAAATAAAGTAGGTTAAAGTATAATGTAACATATGGTTTACATATGGATATACTTAAAATATTAATAAGAATTAAAATAAAGATAAAGAATAAATTTAAACAAAGAAAGTAGAACTAATTTCTCATATTTCAATATTGAACTAAAATATTTTGTAAATACATGCTGGTTTGCATTGCCAGCATGATTCTTGATATATTGGTCTATTTTTGGATAGAACAATATTGTATTGTAACTAATTTGTAATATTGCTTTGTAACAAACTAAATTGTATTTGTATTATTGTATTTGTATTATTGTAAGTAAGAAAATTTATAAAAGTCTTTCTTTGGTAAAAGACAGCAGCATTATTATTTTAAGACTCAGATGGTTGAGTCAAATTGTAAAAAACCATCAGATAAAATTAAAAGTTTTTAATAAAATATATTAATAAATTAAAAATAAAAAGAACTAAGGAGTTTTTATTTTATAAATGAATTTTTGAAAACATTACATTGGTGTCAGGTGTGGGGTCTGGAATGTGTTAATTATTCTAGACTTCAATTAATTTTTTTTATTAAAGTTTATAAAAAAAAAAGTGAATTTTAAAGACATGCGGGCCAAAAGAGCCGTTAAAAAAAAAAATTATATAAAAATATTTATAAAAAAAGTGAATTTTAAAGACATGCGGGGCCAAAAGAGCCGTTAAAAAAAAAAAAGATATAAAAATATTTATATGCATATATATATATAATATATATATCTTGTGAAAATTTGAAACGGGGGCCAAGAGCGCCGTTTCAATTAAGCAAACTAATTGTGAAAAAAAAAAAAATTATTTGAAACGGGGGCCAAGAGCGCCGTTTCCATCCGATTCCATGGGTGCAGCGCAGAGCGTTTACTTGAACAACAGCACAGAGGAGATTTTAAAGGAGGTATTAATAGCCGTCACTGTTGTCATTGTATATGACACATTAAAGCATTGTCGCATCAAGAAGGCATCCAGACAATTCCAAGATCCAGCTTAAAAGTAAGTGGTAAATTATATAAATAAAAAAGAAAAAAAAAGATTTTTACTAATAAGTATGTTACAAAATGTAATATTTGTATAAAAAAAAAAAATTTTCTAAATAAAAAAAAAAAAAAATTTATATATAAGAATAAATTATGTTACATCAAATTACTTAAAAAAAAAAAAAATATTTATTATATACTAAAATTAAATTAAATTAAATATAAAATATGAAATGCCACCAAATATAAAATTTTTGCTATAAAAAAAAAAAACTTTTTATATACCTACAACATTTTGCTACTAATTAAACATTAATAAATTTTTCTCTATTCATATAATAAAAAAAAAAAAAAATTTTTTTTTTACTTTTGCTATTAAAATTTATTTATAAAAATAAATTATCAACAAAAAAAAAAAGAGAATATTTTTACATTTTTTCTAAAAAAAAAAAAAAAAAGAAGTTAAGATTAAAATTCTAAATCAAAATTAAAAAAAAAAAAAAAATAAAAAAAAAAAAAAAAAAGAAGAAAATATTTATTCTTCTATCATATTACCAAATTAACATATTAACATATTAGAGAAATTATATTTGCTAAAATTATATTTTTTGGTTTTGTATGAACCTCAGTTTAAGAACGAGGAAAATTCCAAAACCAGTCCCTATGCCTATTTCTCGCTCTCCACCAAAGCCATCGTCCTTAATTAAAGTGACTACAGATCTTGTAGGGATAGAATCTGAAGTATTGACTAAGAAATCAGAAGACAATAATTTAAACAAAATGACTCATTTCGACATTGACAGAGCAAACAAAATGATTCCCGTGTTTAGCGGAGATTCTAACGAATTACATAGGTTTCTGCAACTCGCTGAAATACAACACGACAAAGCAATAAAGGACGACAACTTAACAGACTTTTTAGAAGTCATTACTGCTAAAATTTCCGGGCGGGCATATAACGCCACATTACGATATCAAAAAAGTGATAACTGGGAAGATCTCAAAACTTCTCTTACAGAGAAATTCTCCAAAACGAGATCCACCCAGATAATTCAAGTAGAAATATTTTCTTTGAGTCAAGGTCCTAGGGAATCGGTAACACACTATTCGGAAAGAACTGAAAGGCTTCTTGACGAATTGAATATTGCAAGTGTTAAAGATTCCATGACCCAAGACTACTTCAACAAAATTTACACCGTATGAAATATTATTTGGTATAAAACCTGAATTACCATCAACTATCTCTAAAACTATTGAACCATTGTATAACATTGACGATTACGTTATCAACTTAAAATCACGCCTTCAAAATAGTTATAATGAAGCTAGAAATAATTTAATTAAATCCAAAGAAATAAACAAAAGAATCTACGATAAGAATACTAGATTACTAGATATTATTGTGGGAGATAAAGTTTGGCTACTCGATAAAGTACGGAAAAATAAAAAATTAACCTCATGTTATCTAGGACCTTACGAAGTTGTAGAAATAAATTCCCCAGAAAATACTACTATTAAAATAGGTAGGAAGACAAAACTAGTTCATAATAATCTGTTAAAAATGTTTATTGAATAAATATATATAAATAAAATATTCTTTTTTTTTAACAAATTAAACTTAATCATAATTTTTTTACAATCATATACATAACAATAAGTTTGTTTACATATAATATAATAATTTTTTTTTTCTATGGCATATATAATTATATTGGATAACGATACTTTAAAAAAAAAAATAAACACATAATAATAATTTTTTTTTATATTAGATAATAATTACTTTAAAAAAAAAAAAATAAGACAACTATGTTCAAATTACAAAAATAATTTTTATATATTAAATAATAATTACTTTAATGTAAAGCAAAATACAAAATGTCTCAAATTACAAAACAAAAAAAAAAAAAAAAAAAAAAAAATAATTACTAGTAACATTGAACTAAAAATTATCACAATTTCTGATAATTTTTTTTTCCATGGGGGAAGGTGTAATATGCCACTCCAAAACATGCATAAGTAAATACTAAATAAACTAAAATATTGTATAATAATTAAAATTAGAACTATATTATTTTCAATTTCTTTTTAGCTATAAATAAAGTAGTTTAAAGTATAATGTAACATATGGTTTACATATGGATATACTTAAAATATTAATAAGAATTAAAATAAAGATAAAGAATAAATTTAAACAAAGAAAGTAGAACTAATTTCTCATATTTCAATATTGAACTAAAATATTTTGTAAATACATGCTGGTT
Source organism: Dolichopus griseipennis (assembly GCA_963082915.1). Lineage (NCBI taxonomy): Eukaryota > Metazoa > Arthropoda > Insecta > Diptera > Dolichopodidae > Dolichopus > Dolichopus griseipennis. Next base: position 147,973,437 of record OY720441.1, on the reverse strand, counting down.
TGCATTGCCAGCATGATTCTTGACATATTGGTCTATTTTTGGATAGAACAATATTGTATTGTAACTAATTTGTAATATTGCTTTGTAACAAACTAAATTGTATTTGTATTATTGTATTTGTATTATTGTAAGTAAGAAAATTTATAAAAGTCTTTCTTTGGTAAAAGACAGCAGCATTATTATTTTAAGACTCAGATGGTTGAGTCAAATTGTAAAAAACCATTAGATAAAATTAAAAGTTTTTAATAAAATATATTAATAAATTAAAAATAAAAAGAACTAAGGAGTTTTTATTTTATAAATGAATTTTTGAAAACATTACAATTATTAACTGAACTATTTCAACAGAAAAACAATATAAAAAATTTTAAAACAAAATTACCCGAACTATTCAAATTACCTAAGGATGAATTTTATGGAATGTTGATGATTTATTCAAATATAGTTCAATAATCTGTTTTTGGAAGTAGCAAAGGACGTGCATTAAAAGCTATCAACATAGAAAATTGCAGAATACCTACAAATATTGAATTTGAAAATGTCCAATACATACTTATAGAAAAAAATTGTTTTGAAACTGTATCAATTAAAATTTGTAACCAATACGGTATTGGAAAAAATTTTGTTTCCAGTTACTATCCAACAAAAATTGTATTACACTTTAAAAAGAATTGATTGACCAAAAAACAATATAAATACTACTATTCAAATATGATATTATATCAAACATGGAAAGAGTTTACGTGAGATGTTATTCCTTTCGAGTAGGTGGAGGAATCAACGATATTGGACCTTTATTACAATTTTATCCAGCTATTCAAAGAGGTCGTGGTTTTGGAAATATATTTGGAAGTTTAATTCGATACTTACGGCCATTTTTTACTAAAACCAGTTTTCAGGTTGGGACTTAATTAAAACAGAGGCTGTGAACACAAGTAAAAATATTTTGAATGATATAGCATCTGGTGCAAACATAAAAGAAGCTGTAATTGATCAAAGCAAAGGTGGCATGAAAAATCTACGAAAATCAGTAGTTAATTAACTGCATTCGATGCATGGTGGAAAACCAAAAGTCATAAAAAGACGAAGCGGTATAAAAAGACGAGCAGTTTCTAAAAAGACACATTTAAAGTCGAAAAAGCGAAGTAAAACCTCTGATATATTCATTCATTTATTAGTGTATGAAATCCGAACTTGATCTTTTTGCATTATTACCAGTACAAACAAGTATATTACATTCAGAACACGTAGCATACAATCCTTTAGCTTCTTTAGAGGCGTCACCGTCAACTATTGAATTTGTTTCACTTGGAAACGGAGATACATATCGAGATTTATCGTCAACCTACATCAAATATAAAATTCAAATATTAAAAAAAGCTGATCCATCTTGGAGTGCAAATGATAAGGTAGGAACTGGGGCTGATACAAAGGCAGCCTCCCAGCTCAGTGTTGTAAATAATTTATTACATTCTTTAATTAAACAATGTAATGTAACTCTAAATGGAAAAGACACTCCGTCAGACTCCCTATATCATTATAAAGCATACTTAAAAACTTTACTAAATTATGGGACAGATTCGAGTCAAACACATCTGGAAGAATCTGGTTGGGAATTGGATAAACCAAATGTAAATCATTTTAATAATTCTGGTTCTAAATCAAGGCAAAAATTATACAACAACTCTACAATAGTAGAATTAATGGGAAAATTACATGTAGATTTCTTCTACACTTCCAAATTACTATTAAATAACGTTGACATTCGAATTGCTTTGGCATTAGAAAAACAAGATTTTTTTATTTTCTGTAACGATAACGATGAAAGTTATTTAAAAATTCTTGAAGCTACATTATACATTAAACATTTAACAATTAATCCTAGCCTGAAATGGCCTGTGCCCTAGTAGATTTATCATTTTGTACGGACGAAAATAATACTATATTTGTGAAAAAGTTTGCTGTAGCTGGAATAAAAGAAAAATGTAAAACCATTGTAAAGGAATTAATTTATAAATTTCCGACCAGAGATTTAAAAAGAACAGACATTCAGAATTACTTTTTTGGTCATATCAATAACGAAAAAACAACAAAAAGTTACTTGAAAAATTCGATATAGTCTTAACAAATGGAAAACTTAAAGCTGAATTTCTGACTACATATATAAGAGGAAATATTGGTCTAATTGATATTTCTCGTTTACAGATAACAAATAATGAATACAATTCAGATAACGATTCAGATAAATACGTCAAACGTCAAACGTGAAGGTCGAGCTCTTTTTTTTGCGCTAATAAAATTAAATTAAAAAATTTATTTAAAATAACATTCGAATAAAAAAAGTTAAAAATATTTAAAATAATATATATAATAATATATATAAGTTAAAAATATATAAAATAATATCAAAATATATGAAAAGTAAAATATAAGAAAAACTTACATATAATTTGTTTTTACTATAAAACAAAAAAAAAAAAACAAATAAAAAAAAAACTTTAATTGCAATTTTTATAATTTTTTATAACTTACTTTTTTCGGTAAATACTTAAATAATTAAATAATAGTGAACCATAATGTCTAAAATTTGTCCAGTTTGTAACAAAAATATTACCGGCAATTCCAGAGCAATACAATGCTCTGCTGTGTGTCTCAGTTTCTTCCATGTTAACTGCGTTAAGGTAACTAAGGCGATCTTCAACGCTGTTAAACAGGGGAAAACTTTCTGGAAATTTGGCAGTTGCCCATCAAAAAGCAATGTATCCATGGTCATAATGCCAGAAGGTGAAGTCAGTGATGATGAAAGTGACTTTGAAAGAAATGACGCAGTGACACTGGGGGATGGCAATAAATCAGCTACAAAAAATAATGATTTGGATATGTTTCCTAATCTTAGTGCGGCTGATAAATTACTAGAATTTGATTTCACAAATAAGTGCACAATGGAAAATGTGGCTAAGTGCTTAAAAACATTAGGATCAGTTCTCAATAACTTTATTAGTGAAATTCATCAGTCTTTAAGTTTTTTTAGTTCTAAGATAGATGATTTTGGAATTCAAAATAAAAAACTCTTAGAAGAAAACCAACATCTTAAAAACCGACTTCATACTGCAGAAAATAAATCATCATATCTAGAGCAAAAAATTAACTGGCTTGAATCCGCAGTGGATGAGACGCAGCAACCAAATAACGCCAATAACATAGTCATAGCTGGACTACCAGCAGAAATCGATACACCAATTGACACTGTGATAAAAATCGCAAATAAAATTGGCGCAACTATTGTTGCAGATGACATCAAAAACATAAAAAAGATTACTGAAAAAAAAAAAAATGTTAGTGAAGAAAAAAAAGGAGTAAGTGATACTCTGTATATTGTGGAACTAGCCTCTATCACGATAAAAAATGATTTGCTAACGAAAAAAAAAACATATCCTCATCTTTATACTGAAGAATTGAATTTGCAATCAGAAAAGGGAAAACAAATTTTCCTTAGACATCATTTCACCCCATTGCAGTCAAAACTCTATAATGAGGCAAAGCAAATTAAGTCTTCACTTAATTTTGAATTTCTTTGGGTTAAAAATAATCAAATTTTTCTTCGACGGAACAAGATTAGCAAAGTGTATAAGGTATCTTCTAGTAATGATATTTTGTTTATTAAAAAACGTTTTCAAATTAATGAATAATTACAATAAAATAGGTAAAATTCCAAAACATATATGTAATTGCACTATATCTTATCTTTATTGTCACATTCTAACAATTATTCTAATAATTATTAAACATGAACATAATCATAATATTTATAATCATTCAATTTTTATTCAGTAAACAAACAATGAGCTTTTTTGCTTTCATATTAATAAATATAATCTCAAACAAATATTTATACTTTTTACAAAAATTACATATATACATCTTATATATAAGTCTCACTTATATTGAAATTATTATATCTACATTTTACATAACCTCAAATATATATTTAATAACTTTATTACATTCAACTTTAATTCAATATTTTTTTACTTCAATATTTTTCTATAAATTTAAAAAATTTATTATATGGTAGAACAAATTATATATTTTTTACAAAAACTATACATATATCTTTTGCAAATATATTTCAAAACTAATCACAACAAATATACTATTCTATTAGCACCTATATTAATTCTTATTACAAATCTAAAAACAATTAAATATATTATCATATTATCACCTGCAACTTTAAAATTTTTTTTATGTTCTTATTATTTACATATTATCAAACATAATCAAAACAAACATAAAATTATATCATATGACAGAATTGCTTATATACTTTTTGCAAAAAATACATATATACAACTTATATACAAATTTAATTATTTTTTTATTTATTTAAATTATACTTGCACTTACTATATTGAAATTATTATATCTACATTTTACATAACCTCAAATATATATTATTTAATAACTATATATTATTTTACTTATATGGAATTTTTAATATTCACATTTAACATAACCTCAAATATATATTTCATAACTTTATCACACTATGGTTCAATTTTAATATTTTTCTATATGTTTTTAAATCTTAATTATTTTCTACAACTAATTATATATTTCTTTCAAAATCTACACATTTATTTTTTACAAACATATTTAAAAATAAATTACGACAAATATATTATTCTACTAGCACTTATATTAATTCTTCTTACAAATTTAAACTTAAAATTCTATTACAAAAACCAATTATTTAAATATTTTTCTTTATTTTCTTATTTATTTTTAAATACAATTAACAAATATATTTTTTTTTATAAAATCTATTTCTTAAAATACTACTGCACAGCTTACACCTATTATTTTTATTATATACTGCTTATCTCAACTTGCAAATTAATTTTTACTTATTTACCAAATAATGATATCAGCTGATAATGTAAATATTGCAGATAATCTAAAAGTGGATTATTTTTCAGAGGTAGGCAATCATTCAATCAATATGACATATAAAAGTAATTTAAATATTTTATATTTTAACATACAAAGTCTTCGAAATAAATTAGATGAATTAGAACTATTAATAAACACCTATATATATGATATTCATATTATTGTCTTAACAGAAATATGGATAAGTCATTCTGAGAATAAATTTTTTAATTTACCTGGATATATACCTTACTTTTCAAATAGACGTGAATCATATGGGGGCGTAGCAATCTATGTGAATGAAAAAATATCTAGTTCTGTAGTCGTAGAAGAAGAATCCCAGAAATCAAATATATTAGTAGTTAAATTATTAAAACAAAATATGAATATTATTGGTATATACAGGGCTCATGAAACTAAAGTAAACGATTTTCTCTTGAAAGTAGATGAAATAATTTCAAAATACACAAATACGATTATACTAGGAGATATCAATCTAAATATATTAAATATAAATAACCAAGATATTATAAATTATAAAAATATTTTACTTAGCAATGGTTTTGCTATCTATAATAAAATTTCGGAAGACTTCGCTACAATAGGAAAAACATCTAAATCTATCATTGATCATCTTGTAACAGATATGATAAAATTTGAGTATTTCTTCTATGTGGTTAGTACCACACTCTCAGATCATCAAAAATTTTTTATAAGTATTAATCAAAAGCCAATGAAAGAAAATATGTCCCACTTTAAAACCATCATTGATTATGAGAATATTGAAAAGAGTAGCCCCTGGATAAGACTTAATTCTATAGATAATTTCGATAATTTTGTTCAACAACTCACTATAATAATTAATGAAAATACCCACACTATACCATTAAAAAGAACTAGGCGCAAAAATGAATGGATGACGAATGAAATTATCCAAAAAATAAAGTTACGTGAATTTTATTATAAACACAAGAAAAAATATCCTCTTGATTCTCATATCGTAAACTTGTATGAGAATTGTAAGAAAGAAACCTTATTGTTCAAGCTAAAAAGTTATATTACTCGAATGAAGTAATCCGCGATCCAACTAACAGTAAAAGGCTATGGAACTAAATGATAACTTTAAATTAACGAATGAACAAGAAATAGCTGAATAAATGAATAATTTTTTTACAAATGTTACAGAGGAATTAAATGTACCTTCTGATCCGATTGACTGCACGTACTTGAACCAATTTCCGAGAAATATATACCATAGTTTAAACCTAATGCAAACTAACTGTGAAGAGGTAACTGCAGCTATTAATAAGTTAAAATCATCTGCAGCTACAGGATATGATGGTATATCTACTAAATTCATAAAAAAATTTTCCTTACATCTAAGTCCAATATTAGTAAAATTTATAAATAAATCCTTTCAAAATTCAATTTTCCCAGAGTCCTTAAAGATGGCAATTATTGTTCCAGTTTTCAAAAGTGGTTCTGCAACAGACAAATCCAATTACCGTCCTATATCAATCTAGTGCTCTATCAAAAATCTTTGAAATAATAATAAAAAATAGATTAGATTCTTTCCTCCAAACAAATCCAATTTTGCATAAAGAGCAATTTGGATTCGAAAAAAACTCTAACACTACTGCTGCCTGTTTAGAGCTCACTAATTTTATTACCACTAATATAGATCGAAAAAAATATGTTGCCTGTGTTTTCCTGGACCTCCAGAAAGCTTTCGATTGTGTTGATCACCAAGTGTTTCTACATAAGCTTATAATGATCAAATTTAATGAAGATCAGATTAATTTCTTCAAGTCGTATTTAGAAAACAGGAAACAGAGTGTTCGAATAAAAAATTATATCAGTACCTCTACAATAGTAAAAAAAGGAGTTCCGCAAGGATCCATCTTAGGCCCGGATTTATTTAAATTATATGTTGATGATATATCTCGGTTATTATTAATAGGGACTGTTCAACTCTATGCTGATGATGCAGTAATCAAATATGCTGCAGATAGTGAGGAATCCTTAAAAAGTTCAATTAGCCATGACCTATGTATCGTTGAGGAATGGCTTAATAAGAATAAACTCTTGTTAAATATTAAGAAAACAAAAATCCTAATTTTTGAGAATAAAATTTTAAGAAATTTTAATTTATCTTACAAAAATTATAATTTGGAGATAACTAAAACTTTCAACTATTTGGGATTAATTTTAGATAGCAAAAATAATTGGGTAAAGCACTTTAAACACGTTAATATGAAAATTAGCCATTACATTTTCATCCTACGACGGCTTAGGAATTTACTCTCTAAGGAAGTTCTTTATATTACATATTCTTCGTATATTTTATCTAACATCACATACCTCAATCCAATCTGGAGTAGATCCACTCAATTTGCGTTAAATAAGCTAGATATCCTACATAAAAGAGCTGTAAAAATAATTCACTTTTATCCTACAAGATTTCCAACAAGAATATTGTATACAGAGCAATATTTAAGCTTCTCAAATATTTGTAAAAAAGAACTATATATAGTGGCGTACAAAATTATTAATAATGTAATAAAACATAATTTTATATTAAATAGGAATATTGATATACATAGTCACAACACTAGGAATAAGGCAAATTTTTATTTACAACTTTTCAAAAGTAATAAGCAAAAAAGTAATTGTTTGTACAATTGTCTAAAATCTTTTAATGAATTACCTATCGAATTAAAAATAATTGAAAATCTTACAATTTAAAAAAAAAAAAAAAAAACTTTCATTTTAGTATCACAAGAATGTGAGAACAATAATAAAATTTAGTGCAAAATAAAGATAATTGAATATATTTATATTTATATTTTTTTTTTTTTTTTTTTTAACTTTAAGTATTTTAATTTTAATTATTTGATTTTAATCTCTAAACCTATTAAATACATAATGTTTCGTTTATATTGATATTGTCTGACGTTTGAACCTAATTTTAAAAAATTACGAGACCAAAAAGCTAAGGCTAGGGTCATTAAAAAAAACAATATTTTTTTTTAGTGTATATTATTTATATATTACTATTACTTTATATAATGAATTACCCATACATTAATACCTATATTATTAAATTAAATATGAATTGTTACTATATTCTGAATTGAACAAAGAAAAAAAAAAAAAAAAAAAAACGAAAGCGCTGAAATGTAATACTGTAACACGTATACTATTTAAAGGTGTTTTTGCTCTCGATCAAATACCAAAAAAATTTTCCAAACCTGCTATTTTAGTAATAAACACCGACACTTGTGCTGAAAAAGGAACACACTGGTTAGCAATTTTTGTGCCTGTTCAAGGGTGCTGTGCGCAGAGTATTTTGATTCATTTGGAAATCCACCATTCCACAGTGAAATTATAAAATTTTTTGAAAATCAATCAAAATGTTTTGTTTTTAAGAATAAACGTTTGCAAAACGATCGTACATCAGTTTTCGGTCAACATTGTTGCATATATTTATAAAGAATTTTAATAATTTATTTAATACATTATCATTCCAACTAAAAAATGATAAAAAAATACAAAAAATGTTTCGGACAATTTTTTTAGAAATTTCATATAAAAGTCGTCAGTTTAAAAAAAAATGGAGCAAGTATCAAATTCAACAAACGACAAAAATACAAATTGGATTTAATGTTGAAAACTTTGCTGCATCAATAATTTTTCAACGTCATTATAAAGTCATTTGTGAGATAATTTATTGGACGTGGTATGAATTTTATCATGATCAAGGATTTTCATTAAAATTTAATCATACTGGGAAAAATAAAAAAATTTTTTTCTTATGTTATACTTTATACAAGCAATGATGTCATACAACAATGGAGCTGAACTGAATGTACGAGAATATGTATGCAAATATTTTGAGAGATGTATTGAAAAGAACAAACTCAAACTGGAACAAGAAAATTTTTACATACCTATGAATTTGCATATAGCTCAGTGTAACTATTCCAGGCTTTTTTATGAAATACCTATGTTTTTGTCAGAAAAAATATATTTATCAACAATAAAGAAAACAAACATTTTTTAAAACCAGTTATTGTCTTTTATTAAATACATATGTATATAAACTCATACAACATTTTACAGCACATCTTTCTAAATTTTCCGTATTGCGATGGTGAGGGCAAATGGTAATAAAATTCCATAGTTTTTGTAGAGGTGGAATTTTATTATCTAAATTGATAACTTCTACTGAATTCGAAACAAACTTATCTAAAAATATCTTTTTCTGGTGGCCTTTTACGTAAACGACATCGAATGAATTTAAATGTTTCGTCAAGATATTTCTAATTGCTACATATTCAATAAATCCATCATCCCAGTCAAGACCATTTATTTGCGTTTTATTGAATTCATTTTGTTGTTTAACTCAGCTATTTAACTCTTCGAACGAATACGGTGCTTTAAACATAAACAGTGTCGGTAGTAGTGACCCTTCAGAAACCAAAGCAAATCTGTGAGTGATAATTACTGTGAAGAATACGTGCTAGTTTTTTTGTTAAGATTTGTTTAAAAATAACTAAAAATATAAAGACAATAGAATATTAAGCAATTTATCTAAAAAATTAAAATTTAAATTGTGCAAATTCAAAAAACGAATTTATTATATTTAAAAAACACTGACCTACATAAAGTGAATTAAAAAAAAAAAACAATATAATTATTATTATGATCGCAGAATATAAAAAAAAAATAAGTAAAAATGAGTGTAATTTGCAATGAGAGCAGCTGTAAACGACCGATTAAAACGAGTGAGAATTTGTTGCTTTGTGCATTTGGATGTAATAATGCAGTGCATATAAAGTGCTCAAAACTCACAACAGCTGAGTTACATTGTTTAAATACAAACAAAAATTTAAAATATTCATGTGATGGATGCTGTGAACAAGGAATACAGTCTATAAATATTAATTTGAGTGAGATAAGAGAAATGTTAGAAAAAATGAGTGAGAATTATATATCGAAAGTAAATGAATTAATGGAAAATAACATTGATAATTTAGAAAACAACTTTAAAAGTATAAAAACTGAAATGTTACATAAAATTAAAAAAAAAAATTATTATGAAATATAAAATGTCTTATGCAGATCAAGTAAGATTGCCATCAACTATAAAGCCAAAAGAAGATCAAGATAGTGAAAAAACCATTAGTGAAATAAAAAACATAATAAATCCTTCAGCATTAGCTGCAAAAGTAAATAATATTTAAAAATTAAAAAAGAATGGTGCTGTGTCAATTAATTGTGTGAACCAACTATAAGCTGATAAAATGAAACTAGAAATTGAAAAAAACTTAGGTGAAAACTATGAAGTAAAAACTACAAATATAAATAATCCTAGTATCTTAGTAGTTGGTATGAGTGAGGAATTAAGTGCAGGTGAAATTGAAAAAGATATTAGAGCACAAAATAATTTTGAAATGAAAAAATTAAAATGGCATAAAGTGTATAAATCGAAAAAAAAAACGATAATTTTAATGCGATAATAGAGGTAGATGGTGCGTTTAAAAATTTTATGGAATAAGGTAGAATAAATATTGGATGGAATAGGTATAAAGTGTACCAAATGGTGAGTGTCCTAAGATGTTATAAGTGTTATGGATACAATCACTTAGCACATAAGTGTACAATAGGAGCATGGTGTTATAAATGTGGGGAGATAGGGCATATAGCCAAGGATTGTGGAAAAAATCCAATAGGCTGTTTAAATTGTTGCAGAGCGAAGGAAGAACTCAACTTAGTAAATGCTAAAGTTGACCATGATACAAAAAGTAAAGATTGCCCTATTTACCAAACAAAACTTAATATACTAAAAAAGAGAATTATATATTAGCAATTAAATAAAATTCAATGTGTTTACCTAAATGTACAAGGTGTTATTAATAACTTCAACTAATTGGAGCAAAATATAGTTAAAAACAATTTATGTTATTTAGTAATGTTAAGTGAAACCCATTTATTTGAGGATGACTGTGAATTATAATGCAGTGGCAGTATATTCTGTTTCCCGACATACAGGAGGTGTACTGATTTATATTAAAAAACAGTGGTCATATGAAGTTATAAAACGTAGTGCCGATGGTGTAAAGATTTGGTGGCTTGTAGTCAAAGTACAAAATGCAAATACAGTATTATATTTAGCTGTTCTTTATCGCCTGCATTCTTAAGTTCAAATTATAATTTTCATAGTATTTTCAATTCATACGTAGAAGAGCTATCCGCTTTCAAAAACAAGGTTATAATAGCAGGTGACTTTAATATTAATTGGCTACACACAAATAGTTCTCGTAATAAATTAGCAGAAACAATATATGATAATAGCTTCAACCAAATAGTCAGGGAATACACCAGGATAACAGAAAACTCACGAACGTTAATTGATTACGTAATAGTAAACGATCAATACAATATTAGAGCTAAAGTTGTTAATGAATTAAAAATAAGCGACCATGAAACTATAATAATCGATATCAATGAAAATGTTAATTTAGCTACAACAGAAGAAACAAAATATTTGAAGTATGACAAAAATAAATTTAGAAATAGTGTAATTGGTAGTGATCTAATGACGACATTTTTTCTTGATTGCAATAGTAAAACCGAATTATTTAATAATTGTTTCAAAAATATTGTAAATAAATTTACTGTTACAAAAAGGTCAAAACATAATCAGCAAGAATTTTATTCGCACGATTTAGAAATGCTTAAAAACGAAAAAATAAAGCAATATAAAATTTCAGCAATTAATAATAGTCGTGAAGAATGGAATAAATATAAAAGAATAAGGAATAGATATAAGAATAAACTAAAAAATGCAAAATCAAAGTTAATATCGACAAAAATTGTTAATGCTGTAGATCAAAAGTCAATGTGGAGAACAATAAAAAAACTTGTTCTAAAGAAACCTAAAAATGAAATTAAAGAGGTAACATTTAATAATAAAAAATGTAGAATTAATTCAGAAATAGCTAATAAGTTTAATAGATATTTTGTTGAAAGTGTAGATGAAGTCAGTAAAACAATACCGGTTACACAATATGAAAATATAATAGAAAATGTAAATACTGTTTAGATTTAAGCTGTTAAAATTAGAAGAATTAAAATTATTAATAAAGTCGATCGATAAAAAAAATGATATACATTTTTGCAATATTAAAATGATAAACGATTCTTTCGACTTAATTGGCCAGAATGTATTATCAGTGGTAAATGCATCATTAAGAGCGGGAGTTTTTCAGGAATGTTTAAAGGAATCTATGGTTATTCCTATTGAAAATGTAAAGAATTCCGTCCTATCAATAAAACGAGCATGCTGTCTAAAATTATAGAAAAGGCTGTATATAATAAATTAGAGAAGTACTTTAAAGAAACAGGTTTAATTTTTCAGAATCAATCTGGGTTCCGAAATAACCACAGCTGCGAAGCACTATTGAATTTGGTAGTAACTGGAAAATTTCGGTGGACGATAATAAAATTATTGTAGCGGTATATTTGGACCTAAGACTAGCATTTGAAACACTAGATCGGAGTATTTTATTAAATAAACTAAGCAGATATGGCATTAATCAAAATTAAATTAGATGGTTTGAAACGTATTTGGAAGGAAGAGTACAAAGAACAAAGGTAAATGGAGAGGTTTCAAATAAGATAAATGTAGAACTTGGAGTCCCTCAAGATACGGTACTTGGAGTTTTATTATTTTTAATATATATTAATGATATGAAAAATTTGTTAGTTTTGGTAATATTGCATTATTTGCCGATGATGCTTTGCTTTATGTAGTAATTGCTTTAATAGTAATCTAAATAGAGAAATTATAATTGAAAACAAAATAATAGATAGAGTAAATGAAATTAAATACCTAGGGGTAGTTATTGATGATAAATTAAACCTTAAAGCATATATTTAATATATATGTAAAAAAATAAGTAAAAAATTAGGTTTTTACTATAAAATTAGAAATCATTTATCGATGTTAAGTGCAATTAAACTTTAAAATGTAAGACCACATTTTAAATACTGTTCCTCAATTCTTTTCATGTTTAACTTAGAGATGCTAAGTAGATTACAAAAATTCCAAAATAGAGGAATGCGAATTATATTAAAATTAGGCAGATTTTCGTCAAAATCGTTTATGTTAAATTGTTTAAAATGGATGAGTGTCACAAAAAATTAAATTTAATGTTTTGATAATAACATTTAAAATAAAAAATAAACTAATGCCAGGGTATTTAACCAACAAGTTAGTTTATGTACAAGATGTGCAAAATTATTATTTAAGAAGTATTTGGAATTTTAGATTAAGTTTATTTAAAAAAAACAAAACACAGAATATGTTAATGTTTAATGGATTAAAGTTATTTAATGAATTGCCAAATAATTTTAAAAATTGAAAAAAATTGTTGAACTTTAAAAAGAATTTAAATAAGTATGTTTAAGATAATACTAATTAAAAAATAAATGTTAAATGTTAGTAAACAAATCATGTGATGAAATTAATATAATGAATTGTATATAATAGTAAGAAATTATTAAATAAATAAATAAATAAATAAAAAAAAAAAAATTTTTTTTCAAGAAATATTGTTTATTGTTTCCAACAATAAATTGTAGATCAACTACTGCCTTTCTCCTATTCATTTTGTTCTTTACTACAAAAGAAATTGAGCCAACAACCTTTATTTATATCTGTAGATTCCACTAACCATGTATAGAGTGGGGAAATTATTTTTTTATGTTCAGGCTTCGATTAAAGCAAACCGTGGCTGCTAAAAAACTCTTAACGGTAGACCTGCGTTGTTATGAAACAATGCCAGAGAAGGAAGAGGAGGATAAAACAATATTTACAATTTTAATTTGCAGTTTTTTTTATTTTTTTTTTCCGGAATTAGCTCAAAAATAGGCATATTTAGGCGATCTTTATCTCGTCTCAAAAATTTAAAAAAATGACTTACAGCGTTTAACTCTACCACTTCTTCCTTAGTTTTAACATGTTTGGCAACACGTTCCGGCACAAAGAATGTTATTTTTGCTCTTGTTAAGCAGTGACAAACTTCTGCGAGCAGTACCTGTTGTCCTCTTTTTGTGTCAATGAAGAACCATTTTATAATTTTATAAAGCTGTCCCTCAGCTAAATCATCTATCTTTTTGCAAATATGCTGGTCACCTTTGGCTGCTGCCCGTAAATTATCTAAAAACGACTAGAAGTAAAAATAAAAACAATTAAAATATGGTAGAAAATTTAAAATTAAATAAATAATATTTACTTACCATTTTGTAATGTTAATTACAGCAGAGTTTTTAATTGTAATATAATGATATAAATCTGCAATTTATTATATACAAATCAATTTGTTCACTTAATTATTATTTTCTAATGATTGACAGTTTTTATATTTAATTTTAGTTGTTATTAATTTATAACTTTGTAAATTATCTCTATAAATTGAATATAACCATGTTTAATTTTCTATATCAAACAAACGTTTATAGCTAATCATTTCACAAAAGCTTAATATGTAGAAAAGCTTTAATTAAAATGCTACTTTGTTAATATTATTATTTTTAATGTAAATTAATCGACTATAATTTAAATTGAAAAGGTTAATAATAGATCAAATCTTATTAATTTATTAAAAATAATTCATAAAATATTCTAAAACGATTGGAACATTGTTATAATCAAGAGTTATGTTTTAAATCAAATGCAACTTTTTTTATATTATTATTGATAAATACAAAGTTGCAATTATTATTATTTTATGATTATTGGCAGCTTAATAACTTAACCGACTATAATTAAAATTAAAAAGGTCAAAACTGATCAAATCTTATTAATTAAATAAAAATAATTAATAAAATATTCTAATTCGATGCAACATTGTTACTATCAAGAGTTATGTTTTAAATCAAATGCAAATTTGTTTATATTATTATTGATATTGATATAGATTTCCTAAAAAATTATAACAAAGTTACATTTCATTGTTACACTCAACTTTTAATACGAACTAGCAAAAGCAGAATTAATAAATATTTTTTTATATATAAGCAGCTAATATAAATAATAATTCTTCCGCTGTAATCCATAAACGTAAGCAGTTCTCTGTTAAGTTATTAGAGTTAAAAAGAAAAAAAAACAAAAACATCGAATAACCATTGTAACTCTCGTGCATATTTAACATTATTTAGCGGAACAGGAAAATGGCCTGTGCCCTAGTAGATTTATCATTTTGTACGGACGAAAATAATACGATATTTGTGAAAAATTTTGCTGTAGCTGGAATAAAAGAAAAATGTAAAACTATTGCAAGGGAATTAAAGTATAAATTTCCGACCAGAGATTTAAAAAAAACAGACAATTAGAATTACTTTTTTGGTCATATCGATAACGAAAAAACAACAAAAAGTTACTTGAAAAATTCGATATAGTCTTAACAAATGGAAAACTTAAAGCTGAATTTCTGACAACATATATAAGAGGAAATACTCGTCTAATTGATATTTCTCGTTTACAGATAACAAATAATGAATACAATTCAGATAACGAAAGCGCTGAAATGTAATACTGTAACACGTAAACTATTTAAAGGTGTTTTTGCTCTCGACCAAATACCAAAAAAATTTTCCAAACCTGCTATTTTAGTAATAAACACCGACACTTCTGCTGAAAAAGGAACACACTGGTTAGCAATTTTTGTGCCAGTTCAAGGGTGCGGTGCGCAGAGTATTTTGATTCATTTGGAAATCCACCATTCCACAGTGAAATTATAAAATTTTTTGAAAATCAATCAAAATGTTTTGTTTTTAACAATAAACGTTTACAAAGCCATCGTACATCAGTTTGCGGTATATATGCAACAATATTGATATGAATTTCCTAAAAAATTATAACAAAGTTGCATTTCATTGTTACACTCAACTTTTTATACGAACTAGCAAAAGAAGAATTAATAAATATTTTTTTATATATAAGCAGCTAATATAAATAATAATTCTTCCGCTGTAAGCCATAAAGGTAAGCAGTTCTCTGTTAAGTTATTAGAGTTAAAACGAAAAAAAAAAACAAAAATGAAATCTAACTTTTGTAATAAGTGCAGTGTAAAAGTTGCAAATCGTAATGAATATGTACGTGCATTTCTGCATAGACAAAATGCATCAAAAGATCTTGCCGACAACGTCAAATTAATAGAAACAACTTTTAAGGGACGAGTAAAAACATTTTTTTCGAAAACTAAGATGAATCATTTATAAATCCCTTAAAGTTTCTTTTAACTAAATAATCCACCATTTCCACAATATTGGAAGATTGTTTGTTGGAACTTGAGCGTTTTAAGATAAACGCTGAATTTTTTGCCGAGTATATGAAAATGAATGGAAATGAAAATGATGTGCAAATATCTATTAAATCGTTTCATACACCTATGGTTTCTGTGTTGAGTATTGAAGATTTACAAGATGCATAATATCATTCTAAAAATACAGGAACGAGCAAAAAATTTTTAAGAGAAAGATAATGGATGGGCACTATTAAAAATAATTGGATTAGAAATAAATGTTTATGAATATAAACCTCTTAGAGCATCAGGTTATATTAAGCTTCCTTGAGAGATAGAAAATAAAAAAGCTTGCATAAATATTAAAAAATCAGATATTTACTGCTTTAAATGGGCTTTAATATCAGCATTTTAGTTACCAAAACATATCTCAATCTCTCGATCGTATAAAATAAAAAACATTAATTCAAATAAAATAAAATTAAATAGCGGTGCAGTTTCAGTTTTAAATTGTGAGGGAATTGACTTTCCAGTTAAAGTTACACAAATAAAAATATTTGAGGACAAAAATCCAAAAATAAGCATTAGCGTTTTTGGAGTTGAAAAGAATTAATTAATAGGACCGTATTACTTATCAAAAGATGAAAAAGAACATCATGTCAATCTAATACTTCACGAATAAAATGAAAAAGTACGTTATGTTTATATAAAAAGTTTACCAAAGTTACTTCACACTAATTTAACTAAACATAAATCAAAAACTTATATTTGCAACAGCGGTTTACAACATTTCCATCATCCAACACAGATTCAAATCCATAAAAAGCAATGTAATAATGTGAGAACAATTTTACCAACGAAAACTGAAAAAAGTTTAAAATTTGAAAGCCATAACCAACAAATGGAAGCGCCTTTTGTGATATATGCAGATATTGAGAGTATATTAAAACCAGTTTCAACATGTCCTCCAAGTACAGAAAAGTCATTTACAACGAATATTTAAGAACACGTCCCTGCAGCTTTTCCATATTTTATAAAATGTTCATTTGATGCTCTCTAAATAAGTATGTAAAGTGCATTGGGCCAACTTGTGCCGACGACTTTGTTAAAAGGTCTTAAATTTGATGTGTTTATCCTTATTTCTAATTGAAACATGTACATACATGTACGCATACAAAATTTAAAGTCAATTGGTCAAGCCGTTTCTGCTTAAGAGTAAAGTAACGAACAAATCTGTAAAAAGCTGCTGTGCCGCAATTACATGAGTTAATGGAACTCAACAAACCTGTTTTTGAGACTTTGAACAAGCAATATTTCGCAAAATTGGACGGAATATTTTCAAAAATTTTTTTTTGTACAAGTTTCGTATACAGTTTTGTATACAGTTTCGGCAATTTTCAATCAGCCTTCGGTCGGCAAAAAACCTATAAAAAGCTGTTGGGCCGCAATGTTTTCAACCAAAGCTTTTCAACCCTTCCAAAAATAGCCCGAAACTTGCTTTTTTACAATTTGCAACCTCTCGGACAACGCCGGGTAATTCTGCTAGTCTAATATATAAAGAAGAAAATTTGTTTGTTTATTTGTTTGTTTGTTCAGGATTCACGTGAAAACCACTGGTCCAAAGGTCACAAAATTATAAAGGAATCGTCGGTCGGCAAAAAACCTATAAAAAGCTGTTGGGTCGAAATGTGTTAACGGAACTCCACAAATATTTTTTTGAGGCTTTCTTTTCAACCAAAGCTTTTCAACCCTTCCAAAAATTGGCCGAAACTTGCTTTTTTACTATTTGCAACCTCCCGGGCAACGCCGGGTAATTCTGCTAGTCTAATATATAAAGAAGAAAATTTGTTTGTTTGTTTGTTTGTCCAAGATTCACGTGAAAACCATTGGTCCGAAGGTCACAAAATTTTTAAGGAATAATTCTTAGAGCCCGGGGGTGACATAGGCTATGTCACATTTCTAAAAGTCAACAGGTTGCGGCTCCAGAGCCGTTTTAAGCTTGTTCGTTTTGTTTGATGTCGAGTCAAAACAGTTTCACCGATTGACTTGAAATTTTGTACAAATGTTCCCCTTAGCAACCGGAATTAGTTTTATAAATTTGGATGCAATAAATTAGCCCATTTCGGCCAGGCAGGCTTACAAAAAATTTTGTGTTTCCAATTTGTGTCCAATTTTACAAGTTGATTTTGCAGTCTAAAAGAGAGGTTGCAAAAAGTTTTTGTTTAGGTATTAAAGCAAGTTAACCTTTATTCCAAAAGCTCACTTAATTAATAAGACTAATTTCTTTGCTCTTCATAAATAGTCTCAAATAAAGCAAATGCTAAATGAGATAATATTAATAATAAAAATAAAGCTAATAAAGAAGGCGAATAATAATATCTTTAAATTTAAATAACGTAACATTTTCCTTCTGTACATTTTTTTCTTCAGTCTATGTTTCTTATCTACTTTCCATTTGTGTTTTTTTAAAATAGATTTCATTGTAAAATTGCAGTTTTCTTCAAATAAAATCATAAAATCAAAAAAAAATTTCGTATATATAAGTATTAGTATTTTGAGTATTTAGTATTTTAAAACAGTTTTTCCAAAAAAGAAGCCTACATTTCTCTCATCAAATCATAAAAAAACGAGGAAGAGCGTAGTAGAACTTTCAGGTAAGTTAAAATCCCGGAATCGGTTAAAAAAACTCGACAAAACATTTTTTTAAACATTCCCCTAATTCAAAGAAGTTTTACCCATTTTAAAAATAGGACGTAATTTACTTACAAATTTTTTTTTGAACAATCGTCGGGTCGGCATATTTTAACAAATTCCAAGCCTGTTAATAGCATGAACTCCAGTCTCAAAGAGAAACACATATACAAAACTTTAAGTAGATGGTTTGATGGTAATAGATTAAACCATTTCTAACTTATAGCTAAGTAACGAAAAAACCTTTAAAAAGCTGTTGGGCCACAATGGATTAACGGAAATCAACAAATAGTTTTTTGAGGTTTTTTTTTTAACCAAAGTAGTACTTAAAAAAATTGGCTGAAATTTGCACGATGCCGGGCAATGCTGGGTAAATCTGCTAGTTAATAAATAATAAAAATAAAAATTTAATTATAGTAATTACATATCTTTAATAAAAAATACATTAATATAACAATATTATTAATAATACTAATAATAATAATAACAATAATAATATTAATAATAACAATAATAATAATAATAATAATAATAATAATGGCAATAATAATAATAATGTTAATAATTATAGGAGTACTACTTTTAAAAATAATAATAATAATGACAATACTAATAATAATAATAATAACAATAATAATAATAATAATAATCTTAATGCTAATTTCTTGTTAAACCCTCTTCTACCTCCAATTGTAAGAATGTATAAAAGGTCTCTAATGGAGGACAATACCTACGCACTTTCCAGATTTAGAGATGATGTGAGGTTTTTTCTTGTATTTTTGCACGATGACAAAAATAATCGCGTAATTCAGGGTAAAATCAGAACAATTTTACTCCTGTTGATACATAATAACATAATGAAGGGTTACCATCAAATTACAAGGAATTATACGGCCTTTATTTTATCACATTTATCACATTAAAATTGGTTTCACTTCCGGTAGAAGAAGATGTTAGTGCTTTTCGTAGACATTGCAATAACAATTACTACAATCACTTGTATCAGTCTCGTGAAAATTATAATAAGTTTTTTCGGCCGAGCAGCAAGTAACAATTTAAATTTAAAATTCTATACTGATTCTTACACTAATTCCAATTTAGTTACACTGTCTAACCATAGTATCAAAATTAAAAATAGCGTTAGTTCCTCTAATAAACTTAAATTATTCTACCACAATTGCAGTACTAAGAGGGGAAAGCTTAAGAAATTATATATTGACCCTAAGTAATGTGAATTTAATATTCTGACTATCACTGAAACATGGTTAAACATAAAAATGAAGAAATTTTGGATAGTACTTGGTCGATATATAGAAAAGATCGGGATTATCTTGCTACAAATTGTTACCATGGTGGTGGTAGTAACAATACCTTATCTAGTGTGGCATTAATCGCTAGGACTTATCACTCTTTAGATCACCAATTTATTAAAGTTAACTTAGGTAACAATTTTTTATACCTTGGTATTGTTTACTTTTCTCATAATTCTGACAATTACTCATATTCTAAATTTTTCGACATATACCAGCATGTTATATCAAGTATGAATGAGGATGATTCAACTATAATTTTTGCAGACTTTAACTGTCCTTCTTTATCTTTTATTGTTGACGAATCTGATAATTTGTTACTACAAATCAATTTTCAGGACGAAATAGTAATTTTATTTTATGGTAATGATTTACACCAAATTATCAGCTTTCCGAATAATTTTCACAAGTGATTAGATATTGCATTCACGAATGCATATAGTTATGTTCTTAATTAATTAAACTATCCTCTTTGATGGTTTATTAAAGACTCTTTTTTATTTTCACATTCAAAACTTATTTTACTTAAAACTAGTATAATTTACAAACTGTACTTTTTACATCAAGTGCTTAGCAAGCGCGTTCTGTGATATTCATAAAAAATACTTATGCATTAAACACTGTGATATAGTGTGAACAATAATATTAATTTATGTATTGAAATGCTGCGTTAGAAAAAGAAAGTTATTTTAAAAGATTATAGTTAAGCTAATTTCGTGAGAAAGGAAATTAGCTTGTATAATTCAAATGGAAAGAAAGAATTTATAATTTGTAGTGTAGGAGGTTAAAGTTATATTCCGTATATAACTCCTCCACACCTAGATTTTTCCGTCCCGGAAAAATTATTAAGTGTTGCGTTCTCTATCATAGGTGTATCGCAAACTTTTTGTGCAATAGTATTAACTTTATTTCTTTCACGATATTTTAAAAGTATTATAAACATTATAACGATAAGCATTATTACAAATGTCACAGAGCTTAGCGAGTATTGAAATATTTTGTTCTTAAAATCTATGTATGTAATAGTTTTTCTATTTTCTATATTTTCTAAATTTACATTTTCCAGAGTTAAACTATTTATTATTTTATTTATTTTTAGGTTCAACATTGGTAACATAATTTTGTTTTGATACATTTTAATTTTATTTACAAATATTACATCATTAATTGTTACATCACAATTTATAAATTTTATTAAATTATGTTTTTCAATTATAACATCTTCTTTTTGACAATTTTGTGATAATTTACTTTGTTCAATGTTTTTTGTGATTAACAAGCCCGAATCTATTTCTTCAATAGACGGTTTATTGTTAATTTTAAAGTTACATGTATTGTTTTTATTAAATAAATTTGAAATACAGTTATTTTTATGTGATTTTAATTCTTTTTTTTCTACAATTTGCTTTTCAAATGTAAATATTACTTTTTTTTCAGATAATATATTATAATATATTTTCATTACTTATATCTAGTTCTTGTTTTACTTGATTGGGAAATGGAATTACAATAGCACTAAAATATTTTTCAATAGTGAACTTTGGAATTAGAATTGCTAAAATAATTTTTCTTTCTTTTAAAATTACGCTACTTTTAATAAATGGAAAAGTTTCCGTTGTTATATTGAAATCTTGGATTTCATTAGGCGAAAGAATGTCATGTGCTAGTACGTTCAGTTTACTAAGCAATATTATGTCTTTGATTCCGTCGATTTGTTTGCTCATATGTGCTATGTTTACGTATATTTGTAATACGTATTTTGAATCATCTTGTATCATTTTGTTTGTTTCAGTAATGATTTTAGATAAATATTTTTGAATCTGTTGTTGTTGATTATTAATATGCGTTTTTATGTTATTTATTGAGGTTATTAATTTTTGGTTTATGGTTATTTGTTTGTTAGATTGTTCTGTTAATTGTTGTGTATTCTGCTTTAAGTTATCCATGTAGTCAGAAATCAGTTTTGCGTCTTCTGCGTCCATTGTACCAGCGATAAATTTTAATCCCGAGCGTAATACATTTAGCAGGCCCCTTTTATTTCTATGGATGGGGGGAATAATAGTTTCAAAATTTTGTTTCAAATGCTCTAATTCTTTAACAAGTAGTAAAGAGTTAGGATTTGTTTCTCGTAAATTTAACGAAACAATATTTGTTTCAATCGTATTAATTAGATTTTGGTATTGATCTAGGTCAACAATGTGTAGTATTTTCGAATAGCTGTCTACGAGTTGTATTTCGTTTAGTTTTAAGATTGTATAACCGTTGTCTCCGAATAACGGTGTGACTTCTATTTCCTCTGCACGGTTTACTTCTAAGTTCAGCAGCATAATTAGTTTAATTATGGCTAAGATTTTAAGCTCCATTCCTAAAAAAAAATTAAATATTTGGTAATTATATTTTCGTTTTAATTGTGATTTGTAAAATTTTGTATTTCTTTTTGTATTTTTGTCAATTATGTAGTCACTAATTTTTGCATATTTTGTTAATTTTTTATATTTTGGAGAGCATTTTGCTATATTTCTATTTCTAACAATATTTTCACTTAAATTAGGGGTGTGATGCCTAGTTTTATTAATATTTTCATTGTGTGTTAATTTTTGAATTAGAATTTTATTTTTCAGCTTTTCTATATCGGTTTTGTCTAAATTTTTTGTTAAAAAATCTACAGGTTTTAACTTTGTTGTTGAGTGTATCGAATTGTTATAGTAACTTATTATTTTGAACAGGTTGTTGTCTAAAGTATCGTTAGTGCGTTCGACATTCATGATACTGAAGTGTTCGTTCAGAGTTCCATGTAGTCTTTTCATGTCACTATTGCCAGTTTTAAGGGCGGCAGTTGTTTGGTGGAATTCGATACCGTTTTCTTTTAAAAACTCTTCAACGGCATTGTGGATAATGCATCTATCTCCGTCTGATACTAACTTTTTCATTTTACCTAAGTATCTTATTCTTTCTTTAATGCCTTCTAAAACGCTAATCCAATTTCTATCGTTTAATTTATGCAATGTAGCATATTTAAAGAACTTATCAATTGTCGTTAAGTACATTTGATTTCTTTCTGGAAACCAAATATCCATTGTACTATGTCATTAAATTGGTCCGGTGTATGACTCAATTTGTAGGGAATTTTTGCAGGATGTCTATCATATTTAGCAAGTCCACAAGTTTCACAATTATTTATAAATTTAGTTATTTCTTTACGAAAGTTTGGATAAAAATATTTTTGTGTCAGTTTTAAAAAGACTTCATTAATACCTCTATGGTTGTTTCTTAGGTGTTCGTCTTTGATGACTGTAATTAATTCATTTTTATCTATGACGTTGATAAGGTTTCGCGATGATTTCAGAATTTTCAGATTTTTATTTGTAGCAAAGTTTCTAGAATACAGTTCTTGGAATTTTAGAAACAATTTTATATTTTCGCAATACACACATATTAGACCTTTGTCTGGTAAAATTCGTTGCATTAGTTTTAGTAAATTACAATTTCGTGATATATGCACTATATTTTGTATTTTTTTAAGCAAAATTTTTAGAGAAATTTTTTCTTTATTTCCTTCTTTTAAGAATAATTGGTTCTTGAATAAATTTATTGGTTTTTCTGTGATATATATCAAATCACTAGAATTTTCTTGAGCGCTATGAATGGTTGCACCAGTTGATATAACATCTCCGTTATTACAATTTTGAGCATAATTCAAGCTGTTTATGTCATTAGAAGGTTGGTTTAAATTTTCGTTTAGAAGAGGTTGATTTTCATTTATTTCATTATTGTAATTTTCGTAATTTTTTTCGACATTTATGGGAGACAAGCCGTCCGCTACAACATTTTGTTTACCCTTAAGATACTCTATATCAAAGGTAAACTCATTTAGTTTGATTTTCCACCGTTGAAGCTTACAAAATTTGGTTCTTTTAAATTTTTCAACCAAATAAGTGGTCTGTGGTCCGTTTTGATAGTGAATTTCCTACCATATAAGTAGGGTCGAAATTGTTTAGTTGCCCAGACTATAGCAAGTAATTCTTTTTCTATTGTTGCGTAGTTTTTTTCGTGCTTATTTAAAGTGCGCGAGATAAATGAAATTGGATGTTTATTTTGACTTTACACGGCACCCAGTGCAAAGTCAGATGCATCCGTGGTTAAGGGGAAATTCTTACTAAAGTCGAAATATTTTAAAATAGGGTCCGATGTAATCAGACGTTTTAATGTTTCAAAACCTTTTAAATATTCCTTATCTTTTAAATTAATTTTTGCTCCCTTTTTTAGGTATTTTGTTAAAGGGTATGCTACTTTAGCATAGTCACGTATAAATTTTCTATAATAGCCTGTGATGCCAAGAAAACTCTTTAATTCTTTTTGCGTCTTAGGCAGCGAAATTTTTAAAATTGACTCTATTTTTTTGGGCCTTGGTTTAACACCTTCCTTTGTTACAATGTGTCCCAAAAATTCGGTTTCCCGATTTAACAATGAACATTTGTCTAACTGTATTTTTAGATTTTCCTTCGATAAGGTTTGAAATATTTTTTGCAAAGAGTCTAAATGTTCTTGCAAAGATGAAGAAAATATTAGGATATCATCCATATAAACTATACAAATTTTGTTTATGTATTTTTCCAAGACTTGATTCATTAGTCTTTGGAATGTGAAGGGTGCATTCTTTAACCCGAATGGCATCCTCATAAATTCATAATGTCCCGTAGATCTTTCGGGTCCACTTCTATCTGGTGGAACCCTTTGGCAAGGTCTAAGGTGGTAAAATAATTTGCTTTTCCTAATTTATCAAAAATGTCTTCCAAATTAGGTATTGGGAATTTGTCGTCGACGGTTATGTTGTTTAATTTTCTATAGTCGATAACAATTCTCCATTTTTGCTTTCCACTGTTGTCAAGTTTTTTAGGGACAACCCAAATTGGGGAATTGTATGGGGAATTTGAGTGTTGAATGATGTTATCTTTCAATACCTCATCTATTTGTCTGTTGACTTCGTCCTTATGAATTTCTGGGTACCTCTATATTTTGGTATATATAGGTATTTCGTTTTGGGTATTTATTGAGTGCTTGATTTTGTTAGTAAAAGAAAGATTATCGTTTTCTTTATAGAAAACATTTTTATTGTTCAGTATAATTTTTCTTAATAAATTTTGCTCTTCTTTATTTAGATGTGTTATATTTATATGGTCAAGAACGTTAAAGTTATTAACTTCATTAGAAAATAATTCAATAGGATTATCTTGAAAACTTTTGGCAAAATATTTTTCCTCATCTCTTGTCAAAAAGAAGGGAAGAATCGCGTTGTTAGTTTTAATAGTTCTATTTTTATAGTCGATTATTACATTTAGAGGGTCAAGAATATTGTTGCCGATTAAACCGTCAAAAATTTTGTGAAAATCTATTTCGAGAAATTCAACTGAAAGGTTTTCTTTGAAGATTTCAAAGAGTGGGAACTTATATTTGGTATTTGTTTGTACTTTATGTTTTAAAGTTTTGAGTTCTTGCACATTAGAATTGATTTTATATTTGGGATTGCATAAGTTTGGATTTAATATGCTGAATTCAGCTCCTGTATCAATAATAAGTCTCAATACTTTTGAAGGAGTATTGATGACGATATAGGGCATTTGTTTCAGTCAAGGGATCGGCCAACTGTGGTTAGATGCGATGTCCATTGCATCCGAATTATTTGTATTTCTAGATATTTTAGACTGATTTGTTCTGTTATCATTGTGAAAATTTTTGTTATTAAAATAACTAGAGTTTTGATAATTTTTTGTTAAAATTTGAATTTGTTTGGCCTGAGTATGCTTGATGTGGATTACTTTTATTAGAATTATTTGGGTTTTTATAATTTATTTTATTTGTATTTAGGTATGCCTGATTTAAATTTGAATAGTTTGGTTTTGATGTGAAATTTTTTTTATTATAATATTTTTTGTTGAAATTATTATTATAATTTAAATTTGGTTTGGAGTTCTCCGCCCGAAGGTTTTGATAATTACCTTCTTTTATTATTTCGTATGCCTCGTCTAAGGTCTTAGGTCTCCTACTGTATATAATACTAAGTGCAGGTTCAGGTAAATTAGTTTCAAATATTTTTAAAGCTATTCTTTTATTGCTTTCTACATTTTCACTGTTTAAATTTTTATTTAAGAGATATTAGTTGTTTAATCTACAGAGGTAATTATTAATTACTTCATAAAATTTTTCAATATTTTTTGTGACACGACATAATCTCAATTCGTCTAAGACTGTCTTAGCTGATAACTTTTCGCCATGATTTGTTATCAAAATTTGTTTTATTTGGTCCCAAGTATTAGTATTTCCATTTTTCCTTAATGACATCTTAGCTTCGCCAATAATTCTGTCTTTTATGTATCCTATTATTAGCGCTGTATTTGTAGCGTCAAAAGTATTGAGTGATGGTATGAGCATATTTACTCGTTCAATAAACTCAGTCAAGTCGTTTGTATTTTTTCCCGTGAAGGGTGAAATTTTGCTCACAACTTCGAGCATAATTTTAAATTTGTCTATTTCCATTTTTTTTTTTTTGATTTAAATTTATAAATTATTTATTTAATTTTTTTTTGTTAAATTATAGACTTATTATACCCTACACCTATAGAATAGGTAAAGGGGTATATTAACTTTGGTATGGTGTTTGTAACCACCTAAAGGAAGCGAGCTAGATATGGAAAAGTATATATATTTGTGATCAGCGTGACCGCCTTAGTCGATATAGCCATGTCCGTCCGTCCGTCCGTCCGTCCGTCCGTAGGCACGATAACTCAAAAAATAATGGAGCTATCTTGATGAAATTTTAACTGTAGGTTACTAGGACTGAAAGTACGGCGGGGATTGCATATGGGCGAAATCGGCCCATGGGTTCGGATTCTGGACCTTTTAATCGGTTTCAGGGCTAACGAACAAATATAAACAAGTGATGATAAAAAACCAAGGGTTTTTAAAAAAGCACATTTTCAAAATAATATAGTGTTCCATACTAAGTATTTTATCGGAATATAATGTTGAAGCTTCAATATTAACGTTTAATTTCGGAAATATATTCGTTAGTGACTAAGTTACTGCTTACTTATAAAAACAGTAAATTTTTAATTTTTAAGCCCTATTAGCTAATCTATGGGGAAGGTTGCCAAATTTCTCAAGGACCTAACTTCATCTAACCAACCCCACCCCCCCTACCCTTCCACTTTTGTGGTTTCTAGGAATTAAACCAAAATTTGGAATTTTACTTAGAATTTTATTATCTAAGCAGAAATGACTAAAACTGAGAGACACTTTCTTCAGTTTAAGGAATCGCTTTTAAATTTTAGAAAAGCCTTTAACATATGTTAAAATATAATGTTGGACCTTCAAATTTTGTATATTAATAAAAAAAAAATTGGACAGGTATTCAAGTTACAGGTGCTTAAAAATAGCAAAATTTCAATTTTCGAGCCCTTATAGCTTCTAAACAGGGGGCTTGACAAAAAAATTTTGTTAACCGACTCCTACTAGCTTTTGAAGACCTAACTTCTCCCAAAATTTCAAGGCCCTATCTTAAACAGTTTAAGAGATATGTGGGACCAAAAATTTTGCAAAAATTGAGTTTTATATAATGCTAAATTTTAGTACCGTATGGCAACCCTATAAATTTGATCGACATATTTTTGTTGAGTCTATGAAAGCAGCTCTCTTATACCGTTTTTCGATTGAAAATAAACCTAACAGAACTCATGTTATATCATTTTAAATATAGGGCTTTTTTGGAAATTGCAGGGGCTGCAGCTTTGTAACCCTTCAAAATTAAGAAAAACCTTTGACACATGTTGAAATATAATTATAGAGCTTTGAATTTTGTATATCACTAAAAAGAAATTTGGACAGGTATTCAATATACAGGTGTTTAAAAATAGCAAAATTTCAATTTTGGAGCCCTTATAGCTCCTAAATAGGGGGCTTGACAAAAAAATTTTGTTAACCGGTTCCTAGTAATTTCTGATTATCTAACTTCTCCTAAAATTTCAAGACCCTAGTTTGAACCGTTCAGAAGATATGTGTGGTCAAAAATTTTGCAAAAATTGAGTTTTGTGTAATGTTAAATTTTAGTACCGTATGGCAACCCTAAACATTTGTCTGTCAAAAATTTATAAAATTTATGAAACCAGCTATCGTTTGCCGTTTTCAGATTGAAAATATATCTAACAGAACTCTTGTTATAACCATTTAAATATAGGGCTTTTTCCAACTTTGGGGGGCTGTAGCCCCGTGTCAGGTGGGGCTACAGAAAAAAATTCTTCTACGAAATTATTTTTTTTGCAAAAACTACCCATGGTTAAAATTTCTTTACTCTATTTCAAACGGTGTAAAAGTTTTTGTAAACATACGGACGGACGGACGGACGGACGGACGGACGGACGGACGGACAGACGGACGGACAGAGTGAAGCTATATAGGCACATTTTTACAAAATTTTTTGAAAATGTGCTAAAAATCACGATAACTCAACAACTAATGACGCTATCTTCATCAAATTTGTGCTGTAGGTTACTAGTAATGAAACTACTTCGGGAATTGCGTAAGGTCGGGATTGGACCATGGGTTCGGAACCTAGAACTTTTTGATCGAATTTAGGCCAAACGAGCATAATTCCGAAACCAATGAAGATAGAACCTCCAAATTTAGTATCAGGGTGTCCCTTCCTATTTCCTAAGTGTCTTGTGAATTTGGGTCCCATTGGAGTAGTGGGTCGGGGACCAGCCACACATTTCCGAAGACCTTAAAGCATATCTTTAAAATTAATAAAGATAATAACTTGAAAAAATGTAGAAGCTTCCAATTTGCCACAAGGGTGTTCTTTACTATCTCTTGCGTGTTCCCCTAATTTGGGATCAATTGGAGTGGTGGTTCTGTACCCCTCTCAGACCTCCCAAGTTTTAAAGGCTTATAATCGAAATTACTAAAAATAGTTACTTAAAATTAGGATAGACCGTTCAAATTGTGTACAAGGGTTAACTAGTACTATAAGTACAGCGCGGACTATATAAGGGCGAAATCACCCCAGCGGTTCGGATTCCGGACCTTTTAATCGATGTCAGGGCTAAGGAACATATATAAAAAATCACGATAACTCAACAACTAATGAGGCTATCTTCATGAAATTTGTGCTGTAGGTTATTGGCAGCGAAACTACGGCGGTGATTACGTACGGTGAGGATTGGACAATGGGTTCGGAACTTAGAACTTTTTGATCGAATTTAGGCCAAACGAGCATAATTCCGAAACCAATGAAGATAGAACCTCCAAATTTGGTATCAGGGTGTCCCTTCCTATTTCGTAAGTGTCTTTGAAATTTGGGCCCCATTGGAGTAGTGGATCGGAGACCAGCCACTCAGTTCTTAGGCCCTTAAAGCATATTTTCGAAATTAATAAAAATAGTAACTTGAAACAAATGTAGAAGCTTCCAATTTGGCCCAGGGTGTTCTTTACTATTTCTTCCGTGCCCCCCTAATTTGGGATCAATTGGAGTGGTGGTTCAGAACCTCTCTTAGACCCCCCAATGTGTAAAAGCTTATCATCGAAATTAATAAAACTAGTAACTTAAAATTAAGATAGAGCGTTCCAATTGTGTACAAGGGTTAACTAGTATTGAAAGTATGACGGGACTGCATATGGGCGAAATCGTGCCATAATTTCGGGTCCTGGAACCCTTGAAAAGTTCAAGGACTAACAAACATATATCTTACAAACACCATAACTCAAAAAATAATGCCGGTATTTTGATGAAATTTAACAGTAGGTTACTAGTAATGAAAGTACCATGGGAATTGGTTGTGGTCGAGTTTAATTTCGAAGCCAAAGAATATATTTCCTATGTCCTATGTGTCTCCGAAATCTAGACTTAATTGTAGTGGTTCAGCTATGTTCAAAGGTACTTGCTGCATTTATGTAAAATTTATTTTTATATTTAAATGAATTATATGAAAAGGTGTAAATTTTTAATTGTATTTTAGAAATACATTTATTGCATATTTTGCGTTTATAAGCTTTTTCTATTAGGTATATAAACTAACCATTTAAAATAATTGCAATTTTTAAAAATTTGGATTATTAAATATATTATGCTTTGATTATCTTTTTATCACAAAATTTAATAATTAGAATTTTTTCATTTTGTAATTGAATTGGAATAAATATATTTTCATTTATTTCAAGTTTGTTTGTTTTTTAATATTTTTAAATAGATAAATTAGTAAGAATTTGTAGTATTTTTTAATAGATAGGGTAATTAGAAAATGTTTTTAGTATTATACAGTTAATTTGGTTAGCTATGTCTTACGATCAAATTAATAACAGCTTCTATGGTGTTAAAATGACTTATGGATATGTCCTTAAATTTGAACCAAATAGGTGTAGGGTATTTTTAAGTCGGTTGCACCGACTGACTGTTTCTTTACTTGTTTTTTTTTGATTTAGGTTTATAAATTATTTATTTAATTTTTTTTTGTTAAATTATAGACTTATTTTTTTGATTTAAGTTTATAAATTATTTATTTAATTTTTTTTTGTTAAATTATAGATTTAAGAGCGGAAGAAAAAATATTCCGTTAAATTTTGTTGAATCTATTTACTAATGAATTTTAATTTAAAATTATTAATAGTTTTTCTAAAAAGGACTTATTTTTTCTTTTTTTTTTTTTTTCAAGTCAAAGAGAAATTTATTAATAGGTATTTCATAATTTTTTTTTTTTTTGATTATTTTGTCAATATAACAATAATAATATAATCATAATATAGATTTAAATAAAAACCATTTGTTTTTTTTTTTTGTAAATTAAATTCATGAAAATTCTGTTTTTATTTTATTTTAATTTATGCTTTAAGTTGAGAATAAAATTATTTTTTTTTATTTAAATATAATATTTTATATTTTTTTGTATGTATATTATTTTGTATATATCTAAGTAAAAAAATTTAATTATTACGATATTTGTTTACATACTATTAATACGTATATATGCATGTAGTTTCTCAATTAACTTTTTCATAGGCACATATATACATTTTTTCTTTAAAATTGTAATTTAAAAAAATTTTTTTTGATTTAATTGTAAATTAAGTTTTATATTTGTAATTTTTATAAAAAGATTTCTTAAAATTTAGTTTAATTTAGATTAAAAATATTGTACTTAACTTTTTTTGTTGTGGAGTTGATTAGTTGGAACTAAGATGACTCGTTGATTTTGATGTTAAGATGGTGATGATTTGTTGATTTTGATGTTAAAATAATGATGATTTGTTGATTTTGATGTTAAAATGATGATAATTTGTTGATTTTGGTGTTAAAATAATGATGATTTGTTGATTTTGATGTACTTGGTAATAGTGATTAGACAGCTGTTTAAATTTCAGTCACTAATTGTTGAACACTTTCTTTTTTTTTTGTTTTATTAAATTAATTATTAAAATATTTTTGGTATTAATTTGATTGATTATTTATTTTAGTTTTAATTTAAGTTGTTATTTTGTTATAATTCTTTTTATAATGTTATTTAATTTTAACTTGTTATTTCATTATAATTCTTTTTATAATGTTATTTAATTTTAACTTTTTATTTCATTATAATTCTTTTTATAATGTTATTTAATTTTAACTTGTTATTTCATTATAATTCTTTTTATAATGTTATTTAATTTTAACTTGTTATTTCAACTATAAATCTTTTTATATTTTGATAACAATTTAAAATTTATTTTATTATAATTCTTTTTATAAAATCGTCGGGTCGGCATATTTTAACAAATTGCAAGCCTGTTAATAGCATAAACTACATTCTCAAAGAGAAACACATATACAAAATTTGAAGTGAATAGGTTAAACCATTTCTAACTTATAGCTAAGTAGCGAAAAAACCTTTAAAAAGCTGTTGGGCCACAATGGGTTAACGGAAATCAACAAATAGTTTTAGCAAAGTAGTACTTAAAAAAATTGCCTGAAATTTGCACGATGCCGGGCAGTGCCGGGTAAATCTGCTAGTTATTAAATAATAAAAATAAAAATTTAATTATAGTAATTACATATCTTTAATAAAAAATACATTAATATAACAATATTATTAATAATACTAATAATAATAATAATAACAATAATAATATTAATAATAACAATAATAATAATAATAATAATGGCAAAAAATAATAATAATAATGTTAATAATTATAGGAGTACTACTTTTAAAAATAATAATAATAATGACAATACTAATAATAATAATAATAATTGAAATATATTGTTTACTTTTCTCATAATTCTGACAATTACTCATATTCTAAATTTTTCGACATATACCAGCATGTTATATCAAATATGAATGAGGATGATTCAACTATAATTTTTGCAGACTTTAACTGTCCTTCTTTATCTTTTATTGTTGAAGAATCTGATAATTTGTTACTACAAATCAATTTTCAGGACGAAATAGTAATTTTATTTTATGGTAATGATTTACACCAAATTATCAGCTTTCCGAATAATTTTCACAAGTGGTTAGATATTGCATTCACGAATATAGTTATGTTCTTAATTAATTAAACTATCCTCTTTGATGGTTTATTAAAGACTCTTTTTTATTTTCACATTCAAAACTTATTTTACTTAAAACTAGTATAATTTACAAACTGTACTTTTTACATAAAGTGCTTAGCAAGCGCGTTCTGTGATATTCATAAAAAATACTTATGCATTAAACATTGTGATATAGTGTGAACAATAATATTAGTTTATGTATAGAAATGCTGCGTTAGAAAAAGTAAGTTATTTTAAAAGATTATAGTTAAGCTAATTTCGTGAGAAAGGAAATTAGCTTGTATAATTTAAATGGAAAGAAAGAATTTATAATTTGTAGTGTAGGAGGTTAAAGTTATATTCCGTATATAACTCCTCCACACCTAGATTTTTCCGTCCCGGAAAAATTATTAAGTGTTGCGTTCTCTATCATAGGTGTATCGCAAACTTTTTGTGCAATAATATTAACTTTATTTCTTTCACGATATTTTAAAAGTATTATAAACATTATAACGATAAGCATTATTACAAATGTCACAGAGCTTAGCGAGTATTGAAATATTTTGTTCTTAAAATCTATGTATGTAATAGTTTTTCTATTTTCTATATTTTCTAAATTTACATTTTCCAGAGTTAAACTATTTATTATTTATTTATTTTTAGGTTCAACATTGGTAACAAAATTATGTTTTGATACATTTTAATTTTATTTACAAATATTACATCATTAATTGTTACATCATAATTTATAAATTTTATTAAATTATGTTTTTCAATTATAACATCTTCTTTTTGACAATTTTGTGGTAATTTACTTTGTTCAATGTTTTTTGTGATTAACAAGCCCGAATCTATTTCTTCAATAGACGGTTTATTGTTAATTTTAAAGTTACATGTATTGTTTTTATTAAATAAATTTGAAATACAGTTATTTTTATGTGAATTTAATTCTTTTTTTTCTACAATTTGCTTTTCAAATGTGAATATTACTTTTTTTTCAGATACTATAATATATTTTCATTACTTATATCTAGTTCTTGTTTTACTTGATTGGGAAATGGAATTACAATAGCACTAAAATATTTTTCAACAGTGAATTTTGGAATTAGAATTGCTAAAATAATTTTTCTTTCTTTTAAAATTACGCTACTTTTAATAAATGGAAAAGTTTCTGTTGTTATATTGAAATCTTGGAATTCATTAGGCGAAAGAATGTCATGTGCTAGTACGTTCAGTTTACTAAGCAATATTATGTCTTTGATTCCGTCGATTTGTTTGTTCATATGTGCTATGTTTACGTATATTTGTAATACGTATTTTGAATCATCTTGTATCATTTTGTTTGTTTCAGTAATGATTTTAGATAAATATTTTTGAATCTGTTGTTGTTGATTATTAATATGCGTTTTTATGTTATTTATTGAGGTTATTAATTTTTGGTTTATGGTTATTTGTTTGTTAGATTGTTCTGTTAATTGTTGTGTATTCTGTTTTAAGTTATCCATGTAATCAGAAATCAGTTTTGCGTCTTCTGCGTCCATTGTTCCAGCGATAAATTTTAATCCCGAGCGTAATACATTTAGCAGGCCCCTTTTATTTCTATGGATGGGGGGAATAATAGTTTCAAAATTTTGTTTCAAATGCTCTAATTCTTTAACAAGTAGTAAAGAGTTAGGATTTGTTTCTCGTAAATTTAACGAAACAATATTTGTTTCAATCGTATTAATTAGATTTTGGTTTTGATCTAAATCTACAATGTGTAGTATTTTCGAATAGCTGTCTACGAGTTGTATTTCGTTTAGTTTTAAGATTGTATAACCGTTGTCTCCGAATAACGGTGTAACTTCTATTTCCTGTGCACGGTTTACTTCTAGGTTCAGCCTGTGCACGGTTTACTTCTAGGTTCAGCAGCATAATTAGTTTAATTACGTCTAAGATTTTAAACTCCATTCCTAAAAAAAAATTAAATATTTGGTAATTATATTTTCGTTTTAATTGTGATTTGTAAAATTTTGTATTTCTTTTTGTATTTTTGTCAATTATGTAGTCACTAATTTTTGCATATTTTGTTAATTTTTTATATTTTGGAGAGCATTTTGCTATATTTCTATTTCTAACAATATTTTCACTTAAATTAGGGGTGTGATGCTTAGTTTTATTAATATTTTCATTGTGTGTTAATTTTTGAATTAGAATTTTATTTTTCAGCTTTTCTATATCGGTTTTGTCTAAATTTTTTGTTAAAAAATCTACAGGTTGAGTGTATCGAATTGTTATAGTAACTTATTATTTTGAACAGGTTGTTGTCTAAAGTATCGTTAGTGCGTTCGACATTCATGATACTCAAGTGTTCGTTCAGAGTTCCATGTAGTCTTTCCATGTCACTATTGCCAGTTTTAAGGGCGGCAGTTGTTTGGTGGAATTCGATACCGTTTTCTTTTAAAAACTCTTCAACGGCATTGTGGATAATGCATCTATCTCCGTCTGATACTAACTTTTTCATTTTACCTAAGTATCTTATTTTTTCTTTAATGCCTTCTAAAACGCTAATCCAATTTCTATCGTTTAATTTATGCAATGTAGCATATTTAGAGAACTTATCAATTGTCGTTAAGTACATTTGATTTCTTTCTGGAAACCAAGTATCCATATGTACAATGTCATTAAATTGGTCCGGTGTATGACTCAATTTGTAGGGAATTTTTGCAGGATGTCTATCATGTTTAGCAAGTCCACAAGTTTCACAATTATTTATAAATTTAGTTATTTCTTTACGAAAGTTTGGATAAAAATATTTTTGTGTCAGTTTTAAAAAGACTTCATTAATACCTCTATGGTTGTTTTTTAGGTGTTCGTCTTTGATGACTGTAATTGATTCATTTTTATCTATGACGTTGATAAGGTTTCGCGATGATTTCAGAATTTTCAGATTTTTGTTTGTAGCAAAGTTTCTAGAATACAGTTCTTGGAATTTTAGAAACAATTTTATATTTTCGCAATACACACATATTAGACCTTTGTCTTGTAAAATTCGTTGCATTAGTTTTAGTAAATTACTATTTCGTGATATATGCACTATATTTTGTATTATATAGTGCATATATTAGAGAAATTTTTTCTTTATTTCCTTCCATTTGTCTAACTGTATTTTTAGATTTTCCTTCGATAAGGTTAGAAATATTTTTTGCAAAGAGTCTAAATGTTCTTGCAAAGATGAAGAGAAAATTAGGATATCATCCATATAAACTATACAAATTTTGTTTATGTATTTTTCCAAGACTTGATTCATTAGTCTTTGGAATGTGAAGGGTGCATTCTTTAACCCGAATGGCATCCTCATAAATTCATATTGTCCCGTAGATGTTGAAAACGCGGTTTTCTTTCTGTCTTTCGGGTCTACTTCTATCTGGTGGAACCCTTTGGCAAGGTCTAAGGTGGTAAAATAATTTGCTTTTCCTAATTTATCAAAAATGTCTTCCAAATTAGGTATTGGGAATTTGTCATCGACGGTTATGTTGTTTAATTTTCTATAGTCGATAACAATTCTCCATTTTTGCTTTCCACTGTTGTCAAGTTTTTTAGGGACAACCCAAATTGGGGAATTGTATTGGGAATTTGAGTGTTGAATGATGTTATCTTTCAACACCTCATCTATTTGTCTGTTGGCTTCGTCCTTATGAATTTCTGGGTACCTGTATATTTTGGTATATATAGGTATTTCGTTTTGGGTATTTATTGAGTGCTTGATTTTGTTAGTAAAAGAAAGATTATCGTTTTCTTTATAGAAAACATTTTTATTGTTCAGTATAATTTTTCTTAATAAATTTTGCTCTTCTTTATTTAGATGTGTTATATTTATGTGGTCAAGAACGTTAAAGTTATTAACTTCATTAGAAAATAATTCAATAGGATTATCTTGAAAACTTTTGGCAAAATATTTTTCCTCATCTCTTGTCAAAAAGAAGGGAAGAATCGCGTTGTTAGTTTTAATAGTTTTATTTTTATAGTCGATTATTACATTTAGAGGGTCAAGAATATTGTTGCCGATTAAACCGTCAAAAATTTTGTAAAAATCTATTTCGAGAAATTCAACTGAAAGGTTTTCTTTGAAGATTTCAAAGAGTGGGAACTTATATTTGGTATTTGTTTGTACTTTATGTTTTAAAGTTTTGAGTTCTTGCACATTAGAATTGATTTTATATTTGGGATTGCATAAGTTTGGATTTAATATGCTGAATTCAGCTCCTGTATCAATAATAAGTCTCAATACTTTTGAAGGAGTATTGATGACGATATAGGGCATTTGTTTCAGTCAAGGGATCGGCCAACTGTGGTTAGATGCGATGTCCACTGCATCTAAATTATTTGTATTTCTAGATATTTTAGACTGATTTGTTCTGTTATCATTGTGAAAATTTTTGTTATTTGGAGTATTATATTTATTAAAATAACTAGAGTTTTGATAATTTTTTGTTAAAAATTGAATTTGTTTGGCCTGAGTATGCTTGATGTGGATTACTTTTATTAGAATTATTTGTGTTTTTATAATTTATTTTATTTGTATTTAGGTATGCCTGATTTGAATTTGAATAGTTTGGTTTTGATGTGAAATTTTTTTTATTATAATATTTTTTGTTGAAATTATTATTATTATTTAAATTTGGTTTGGAGTTCTCCGCCCGAAGGTTTTGATAATTACCTTCTTTTATTATTTCGTATGCCTCGTCTAAGGTCTTAGGTCTCCTACTGTATATAATACTAAGTGCAGGTTCAGGTAAATTAGTTTCAAATATTTTTAAAGCTATATAAAGCAACTTTTCGCCATGATTTGTTATCAAAATTTGTTTTATTTGGTCCCAAGTATTAGTATTTCCATTTATCCTTAATGACATCCTAGCTTCGCCAATAATTCTGTCTTTTATGTACCCTATTATTAGCGCTGTATTTGTAGCGTCAAAAGTATTGAGTGATGGTATGAGCATATCTACTCGTTCAATAAACTCAGTCAAGTCGTTTGTATTTTTTCCCGTGAAGGGTGAAATTTTGCTCACAACTTCGAGCATAATTTTAAATTTGTCTATATCCATTTTTTTTTTTCGATTTAAATTTATAAATTATTTATTTAATTTTTTTTTGTTAAATTATAGACTTATTTTTTTTTGATTTAAGTTTATAAATTATTTATTTAATTTTTTTTTGTTAAATTATAGACTTATTTTTTTGATTTAAGTTTATAAATTATTTATTTAATTTTTTTTTGTTAAATTATAGATTTAAGAGCGGAAGAAAAAATATTCCGTTAAATTTTGTTGAATCTATTTACTAATGAATTTTAATTTAAAATTATTAATAGTTTTTCTAAAAAGGACTTACTTTTTCTTTTTTTTTTTTTTCAAGTCAAAGAGAAATTTATTAATAGGTATTTCATAATTTTTTTTTTTTTTTTGATTATTTTGTCAATATAACAATAATAATATAATCATAATATAGATTTAAATAAAAACCATTTGTTTTTTTTTTTGTAAATTAAATTCATGAAAATTCTGTTTTTATTTTATTTTAATTTATGCTTTAAGTTGAGAATAAAATTATTTTTTTTTATTTAAATATAATATTTTGTATATAAAACTGTAATTTTACGCTAAGTAAAAAAATTTAATTATTACGATATTTGTTTACATACTATTAATACGTATATATGCATGTAGTTTCTCAATTAACTTTTTCATAGGCATACTTTTTTGATTTAATTGTAAATTAAGTTTTATATTTGTAATTTTTATAAAAAGATTTCTTAAAATTTAGTTTAATTTAGATTAAAAATATTGTAGTTAACTTTTTTTGTTGTGGAGTTGATTAGTTGGAACTAAGATGACTCGTTGATTTTGATGTTAAGATGGTGATGATTTGTTGATTTTGATGTTAAAATAATGATGATTTGTTGATTTTGATGTTAAAATGATGATAATTTGTTGATTTTGGTGTTAAAATAATGATGATTTGTTGATTTTGATGTACTTGGTAATAGTGATTAGACAGCTGTTTAAATTCCAGTCACTAATTGTTGAACACTTTCTTTTTTTTTTTTGTTTTATTAAATTAATTATTAAAATATTTTTGGTATTAATTTGATTGATTATTTATTTTAGTTTTAATTTAAGTTGTTATTTTGTTATAATTCTTTTTATAATGTTATTTAATTTTAACTTGTTATTTCATTATAATTCTTTTTATAATGTTATTTAATTTTAACTTGTTATTTCATTATAATTCTTTTTATAATGTTATTTAATTTTAACTTGTTATTTCATTATAATTCTTTTTATAATGTTATTTAATTTTAACATGTTATTTCAACTATAAATCTTTTTATATTTTGATAACAATTTAAAATTTATTTTATTATAATTCTTTTTATAATTTTGTTTACCGACGGCGCCAGTCATGTTCTTAATTAATTAAACTATCCTATTTACTTAAAACTATTTACTTAAAACTAGTATAATTTACAAACTGTACTTTTTACATAAAGTGCTTAGCAAGCGCGTTCTGTGATATTAATAAAAAATACTTATGCATTAAACACTGTGATATAGTGTGAACAATAATATTAGTTTATGTATTGAAATGCTGCGTTAGCAAAAGTAAGTTATTTTAAAATATTAGAGTTAAGCTAATTTCGTGAGAAAGGAAATTAGCTTGTATAATTAAAATGGAAAGAAAGAATTTATAATTTGTAGTGTAGGAGGTTAAAGTTATATTCCTTATATAACTATATAATAAGGTGATAATAAAGCTCGCTCATGATTCAGAAAACCTTTTTACAAACACTCCTCATCATAACTTTTTACCAAATCTTACAATAATACTTTTATATATGACTTTCTTAATGCTGATTATCAAAGCATTAATAATGCTTTGTCAGTCATCAGTTGGGACGACCTGTTAACAAACAAGATATTGACTTGATTATTTCTCAATTCTATTCAAAACTATTTGAGATAATTAACTCCTTTGTTCCTAAAATTCGCAAAAAGGACAAGACAACCCAACCTTGGCTGAACAGTGAACTTAGGATATTGTTCCAAAGTAACCAACGCAATAAACTATACAAAATAATTAAAAATTCAAAAGAGCCTAGTAATGACTTATTAAACAAGTACAAGGATCTTGCTTTTGAATTTAAAAACAAAATCTAACCTAGCTTATGATAGATATCTTACGTTAGATTGAGCAACAAACTAATTACATATTCTAAAAACTTTTTTGAATACGTTAACACAAAACGTTAAACTTACGGTTATCCAAGCTTAATGTCAATAGACATTACGTTTTCTAATTGTCCTAAAACTATCTGCAAGTTTTTTGCTAATTATTTCCAAAAGGTTTATCGTCCACACGAGTCTCCATTTGATTTTGAATTCTCTAACTTAATAAATATATCAAATCCTATTATTACGGATTTATATCTTTCCGAAATTGAAATATTTGAAGCAATCACTAAACTTAATTCCAAAAAAGGTATAGGACCTGATCTCTTTCCTCAGGTACTTTACCTCTTTTTTGGAAATCTTCTTATCCTTTCCCAAAAAAGGGAGATAAATCATACGTTGTAAATTACCGTGGTACAGCTATTCGAATCCGTCGTCAACCTTCGTTGCGATAACACCGATTTCGGATTCTTTAAATTTTTTTTTTTGTAATTTATTCAAATCCGAATAAAGAGTAAAATTTTTCAAATACTAACTTTTTAAATTAATTTAACTCTTCCACTTCACTTAATCCTGTTTTATTTTAATTTAGTGTTTTGTTTTAAAGTTTGTGTTGGATATTTTAAATTTAAATTTTTTTTTTTTGTGAATCGGTTTGGACCACATTGCCGCATTTCCAATGGCGGCATTTTTTAGATAAGTATTATTATTTCAATCTATTAAACTAACTAATTTCTTAACTAAAATTATTTTTATCTAACACTAAATATTTTTTTATTTTTTATAACTATAGATTTTATTTTTCTATTTCTTTTATTAATTAAACTAATTAATTTTTTAGTTTATATAGAAATTTAAAAAAAAAAAATTTAAAATTTTAAAATCACGCGCCGGTTTGTTTTGTTTACATATAACTAAATTAAAATAAATTTTTTTTTTTGGAAGTAATACTTCTTTTATCTTCTTCTAGTGGTAACCAAAATAACATATCCATCTTTCTCCTTCCCATTGATAGATGTTAATATTTCAAATAATTCTTACCGCTCTCAATATACCATCATAACAGCACCGTAACTTAATTAATAAATTCTGATGGTGTATGTCCATTATTATCAATAAACTTTCATTATATTTTTGTATTTTACTATTTATATTGCCACAATTATAAATGTTGTTTTTTTTTAGATGTAATAAATTAAATTTAAATTAAAATTTTTTTATTTTTTTTTTATTTTCTACAAGTGTTATCGGTTTACGTTAAATAAATCGTGCAATAAGCATTTGTTTTTTTTTGTTCTTTCAAATTTTTTACAAAATTATCAACTTTAACGTTAATTTTTATAATATTCGCGGTTTACAAATGAACTTCCATGCCTTTGAGGGCCATTTTAATTCAATTAAACCGGCAATTCTTGCTCTATGTGAAACGCAAGTAAGTAGCCAAAATGTTAACTTCAATATTAACGGCTACACACTCATTTCACACTTCGTTCCCAAAAGTGGCATCGCCATCTACATAAAAAAAAACATTGCTTTCAACACTCTTGTCAAATATAAATCTTCTAGTCCAACTTTCAATTACGTTTGGGTCAAAATCCATGTTGGAAAGCATGTTATACATTTCTGTGTTCTACACAGATCACCCAATTCAAGTGAACAGGAAACTGTTATGGAAATTGAAAACCTTTCAAACCAGATCAATGAAATCCTCGATTGTTATCCTGATACTGAAATTGTTCTGGCAGGGGATTTTAATGTTCATAACAAAGACTGGCTTCACTTCTCCAGTAGCTCTTCTCCGAGTCAAAACTCGATTGGGAAACAAGTTGAATTATTTTCCACTTTATTTCACCTTTCTCAACTTGTTAAAAATCCCACTAGAATCCCTGACCGTGCTGATCAAAAAAGTCACCACTTGGATCTGTTTCTAACCACACATTCTGAAAAGTATGTGGTTTCACTTCGTCGCTCCCTGGGGGGCTCTGATCACTGTTTGGTCCATACAAGCTTTCGGGCAGGCTCGATGTCCAACCAAAGGTCCCTTCCCAAAAAATTGGTATGGCGTTATAACCCTGCTAACTGGGAAGGTCTGGACAATTTTTAAAAACCTTTGATTGGTCACTGTGCTTCCGTGGTAGGAATGTTGACTTTGCTGTAAATGCGATTAGTGAAACTATTCTACTTGTAATGAGATTATTTATACCTCACTCTATGAAATCTATTAAGCGGAAACCCAAAACTTGGTTTAATCGTATTTGCAAAGAAGCCATTCTAAAAAAGAGGAGGCGTTCAAAAAGTTCAAAAGTGGTTTGGAGGCTTACAGGGCCAACTATATAGTAGTTCGGAACAGATGCAAGAGAATTATCAACAGCAAAAATTCTTGTTCAACCTAAGGTTGAAACGTAAACTAATACACATGCCCAAGAATAGCAAACGCTTTTGGACTTTTGCAATAAATTTAAAAGAAGAAAATAGCGGGTCTTCTTTTCCTCCACTTGTTGATATAATCAACTACATCGTGTCAGATTCAAAAGAAAAAGCGAATTTGTTGGAAAACAGTTCGCTTCTAACTCGTCACTGCCTCAGTCAACTCAAAGACCCCCATCTATTCCAGAAGTTGGCTGCTCCTTTGGTAGAATAAACTTAAGGATGCGAGCAGTGATGAAAATCTTGAAGAATCTTGATACAAAAAAATCAGCCGGTCCGGACGGTATTACAACTACCGTCCTCAAAAACACATATACCTCCATTTCAAAACCTCTGCGCAACCTTTTCCATCTTTCCTTTACTTCGTGTATTCATCCTACCCAATGGAAGGTTGCACATGTTTTTCCAATTCCTAAAAAAGGCGTCGAGAAGAATACAAAGATTTAACTTTAAAACAACTAATTAATATAGCTGTAGACCGTTACAACAACACGATCTATTCAGTCACGAAGAAAAAAACCAGCTGATGTTTTCTTTGGAAGATCCCAGCGAATAAACTACCAAAACTTGACAAA
Organism: Dolichopus griseipennis; assembly: GCA_963082915.1. Taxonomy (NCBI): domain Eukaryota; kingdom Metazoa; phylum Arthropoda; class Insecta; order Diptera; family Dolichopodidae; genus Dolichopus; species Dolichopus griseipennis. The sequence continues at coordinate 147,930,420 of OY720441.1, read as the reverse complement.
TTTCAAAGAAAAGGTAATCGAGGACTTAGTAGATCGAATAAGAAGAAACCGAAAGAATAAAATTAAAAGAGAAAACCTAAAAAGGCATATACATAAAAAGGCATATACTACTGGAGAAACAGTCTATACCGCAATTAAACAGATTCAAGGCAAAAATAAACCAAAATTTAAAAAAGAAACAGTTGCAAAAAATAACAAAGTCACTGTAACAACAACATCAGAACGTCGGAGTCATAAAGCTCATATTAAAAATATTACTTAAAAATCTAATTCTTTTTTATCATTTTAGATTAACTTTATGCAGGTTGGCAACACAACTTAACATTTATGAATATTATACTCCCATAGTAACTATAAAACAAGGCAATGGCCGTGTCATTAACGGAAAATTGAAAATAGTCCACGCCATTGAGTTAGCAAACTACATTGAAATTTTGGAAAGAACATCAAATACAATACAACATAAAGACCCAGCATAGTATAAAAGACCAGTCAACATACCAAGTTAAAGAAATTGAACGTTTAATTGAAAATCTAATACAGGAAAAACAAAGGAAAATAAAATCAAGAAATTGGATAGGATCAGCATGGAAGTAGATCGCAGAGAACCCAGATGCCACTGACTGGGAAAAGATAATAAAAAGCCAGAATAACATAATAGAAAGTAATAATGAGCAATACAAAATAAATAAAGCTTTCTTAGAAAAAACAAATGAAATTTTCAACGAATATAATAAGATTAGACAATATAATGAAAACTATTCGGACATGGCACAAAGCATATTTAATAAACTGATGATGATAAAAGAGGACATCAAAGAAATAGTAAGAGCAGCGCAATTAGCAAAAAGTAAAGTTTAAACTAATCTACTAAACAGGGAAGAAATTAACATACTGATAAGTGAACTGGAAACTCTGCCGTACTCAAATTCAATCGAAGCCGTAGAATATGCAGAACCAATAATGGTAGTAAAAAACTATACCTTGTTATACGTGATTGCAATACCAAATATCAGTCAAAAAAACTATAACCACGTTTCAATTAGATCAACAATCAACAACAAGCAACAAATTCACTTAGATTATGAAGGGCTTCTTGTCAATAAAAACGAAATTATAGGAATTTCCGAAAAATGTAACAACTTTAAAGATACGCTCATCTGTGAACCCAAACAACTAAAAAAACTGAAAGATGATCCCTGTATTTATCAATTTATAAACGGCCTAAATGCAGAGTGAGAATATGAATACAGTAATAATGAAATAATCGATCCTCTGAATGAAAAAATAATTTTTATAACAAATTTTAATGGAAGGCTTTTCCACAACAACTCAACAAAACACCTAGAGGAAAGTTTCATAATAAAATACCAAAATAAGAGCATTCAACTTAAAAACAAGAAATTCATCAATAACGAAATCAAATGGTCAGAAATTTTAAACTAAACCTGAAATATTAACATAAACCACATCTAACAAACCTGGGGAAACTACAACAATTAATTCAGAACTACCAAATTTCAAAGCTCGTTAATATTATTGAATGGCCAACAATTTCAATAATTATTTTAGTCGTAATTTTCCTGTTACTTCAAAAGTATCGAAAAAACTGGGTCATACCACAAATAAACTCATCTAATCAAGACGAAATCAATCAATTAGGACTAATCAAACTCAAATTTTAATCCACGGGACGCGGATTTTTGAAAGGGGAGGAGTTAACATAACAGTACAACAGCTAACATAACAGCTTTTAGCTTGATCAACAAATTTACAGTTGGGAATAAAAAGTAAATTTGGTTCACACCAAATTTAATTATTGCACGCGCCTCCGGTTTCTAAAATTTTAATTATTATATTTTTTGTAAACTTTACTAACTAAAGTAATACATTCCTCAAATTTCAATATAATTTTTAATGCGTATGTTAACAAAAATGTTTCTATAAAAATTCAAGAATTATAACTGTAAAATCAGTCTTAAGTAGAACCTGAGAAAAAGGAAAAATTTTATTTTTTAAATTTAATCAAATCCCTTTATTATAACTTGCATAAAATAAATGAGCATTTCTCATATAAATAATGACAAATTTAATGTGATTGTTGAACTATTTTACAGAAAATTCAAAATATTTGATTTTTTATGTTTAATTACACAAAGAATAAATAAAAAACAAGTGATGAAAACAACCAAGGGTTTTTAAAAATATATATATAAAAATAAATGATAATATTATAATTTAGATATTTCATCAATTTATTAATTATGACTAATAGTGAAATCAAAACGTAGAATATAATCCCAATGCACTCAAGAAAACCTGTTAACAAGTGCAAAATATAATGTTGCAGCTTCATTATTAACGTTTAATTTTGGAAAAACATACACTGGTGAATAAGTTACTTTTTATAAAAACATTAAAGTTTAAATTTTGAAGACCTAAACCGAGAAGCCCTTCAATGGGAAAGGTTCCCAAATTTTTGCTTAGGAAATTTATGATGGATCTGCCCACCCCCTCCTGCCCCACCTTTCCATTATTTTAGGGTTTCAGGAAATCGTTTATGAATTCTACCAAAATTTGGAGTTTTACCTAGAATTTAATTATCTAAGCAAAAATGGTTAAAACTAAGAGACAATTTCTTTAATTTAAGGAAACCCTTTCAAATTTAAGAAAAACCTGTTACGTATATTGAAATATAATGCTGAAGCTTCAAAGTTTGTATATTCGTAAAAAAAAAATTTGAACTGGTATTCAAGTTTCATGTGTTTAAAAATAGCAAAATTTCAATTTTCGAGCCCATATAGCTTCTAACCAAAAAAAGCGACAAAACAATTTTCTTAACTCACTCCAACTAACTTTTGAGGATCTAACTGCTCCCAAAATTTTCCCAAATGATGTGTGGCCAAAAATTTTCCAAAAAATTAGTTTTGCATAATGACAACCCTATGGCAACCCTAAAAATTTGCCTTTTAAAAATTTATAAATTTTAGAAAACCAGATTTTTTGGGCCGTTTTCAGATTGAAAATACACTTAACAGAACTCTTGTTATAAACTTTAAAAATAGGGCTTCTTCCAAATTTGCTAACCAAATAAAATTTGTGATATTAGATTTTTATATTATCTTTTTTAAAATTATTCTATCTATTCAAAAATATTAAACATTCTTACTTATTTTACTATTGAACAAGTAAAGAAACAGTCAGTCGGTGCAACCGACTTAGAAATACCCTACACCTATTTGGTTCAAATTTAATGAGATATCTATAAGTCATTTTAATACCACAAAAGCTGTTATTAATTTGATCGTAACATGTAGCTAACCAAATTAACTTTATAATACTAAAAACATTTTCTAATTACACTATCTAGTAAAAAATATTGCAAATTCTTACTAATTTATCTATTTAAAAATATTAAAAAACAAAAAACTTGAAATAAATGAAAATATATTTATTCCAATTCAATTACAAAATGAAAAAATTCTAATTATTAATTTTTGTGATAAAAAGATAATCAAAGCATAATATATTTAATAATACAAATTTTTCAAAATTGCAATTAATTTAAATTGTTAGTTTATATACCTAATAGAAAACCTTATAAACGCAAAATATGCAATAAATATATTTCTAAAATACAATTACATATTTAGATCTTTTCATATAATTTATTTAAATATTAAAATAAATTTTACATAAATGCAGCAAGTACCTTTGAACATAGCTGAACCACTACAATTAAGTCTAAATTTCGGGGACACATAGGAAATAGGAAATATATTCTTTGACTTCGAAATTATACTCGTTCGGCCTGAAATCGATCAAAAGCTTCTAGAATCCGAACTCATTGACCAAACTCGACCAGAACCAATTCCCTTTCTTTCATTACTTGTAACCTAGAGTTTAAATTTCATCAAAATAGCGGCATTATTTTTTGAGTTATGGTGTTTTTAAGATATATGTTTGTTAGCCCTTGAACTTTTCAAGGGTTCCAGAACCCGAAACCATGGTACGATTTCGCCCATATACAGTCCCCGTCATACGTTCAATACTAGTAAACCCTTGTACACAGTTGGAATGTTCTATCTTAATTTTACGTTACTAGTTTTATTAATTTGATGATAAGCTTTTACACATTGGGGGGTCTAAGAGAGGTACTGAACCACCACTAAAATTGATCCAAAATTAGAGGGATACGCAGGAAATAGTAAAGAACACCCATGTGCCAAATTTTTAATAATTTCAATGATATGCTTTAAGGTCTTCAGAACTGTGTGGATGGTCCCCGACCCACTAGTCCAATTGGTCCTAAATGTCCAGGACTCTACGGACAGGAAGAAGCACACTGATAACAAATTTGCAGGTTTCGGATCTGTCTTCATCTATCTATCTTCAAATCTATCTTCATTGGTTTCGGAATTATGCTAGTTTGGCCTAAATTCGATCAAAAAGTTCTAAGTTCCGAACCCATTGTCCAATCCTCACCGTACGCAATCGTCGCCGTAGTTTCATTACCAAAACCCTACAGCACAAATTTGATGTAGATAGCGTCACTAGTTCTTGAGTTATCGTGATTTTTTATTTATGTTCGTTAGCCCTTCGATCGATTAAAGGTCCCGCCGTACTTTCAGTCCTAGTAACCTACAGTTGAAATTTCATCAAGACAGCTCCATTATTTTTTAAGTTATGGTGCCTACGGACGGACGGACGCAAGAACATGGCTTTATCGACTCAGGAGGTCACGCTGATCACAAATATATACTAAATTATACGAAAAACACAAAAAAAAAATTTATTAAAAAAAAAAAACAATTTATTTTAGAGTTTTCAACTCTTGTTGTCAAGAATGAACTGGTTACAATTTTCCAAAATCATTCTTTTTAAAGAAATTTTCAAATACATAATTACATGATTTCCAAATACATAAAATTAATAATTTATTACAAATTTCCAAAAATATTACAAAGCAAATTAAAATTAGTTTAAATTCAATAATTTATTATAATACAATTTCCAAACTAAAAATAACAAAGAACAAATAATGCAGTGATAACAAATTTTATAAGTGGTTCGGTCATTACTTTATGCATGGTAAATAATATTAATTAAGGTCAGTTTTTGAAATAACAAATTATTAAGAAAGTACTACGATTTAATTATGTGTAATAATTTATTATTAGGTCGGTCATTGCTTTGACCAATTGGTAAGAAAAAAACTGAAATTTGAGAATTAGAATAATAAAAGCAAAAGAAAACAAACAAATAAAAATTTATTAATTTTTATTTGAATTTTTACTTAAAGAATTTTTTAATTTGAAAGAAATTTTAATATTGAGAAATTTTAATATTGTAACATTTCCAGAGGATAGTTATTTAGAGGATTTAGATTTACATCATTTGATGTAGATGATATAATTATATAATATACTTTTCCATATATAGCTCGCTACCTTTAGCTGGTTACAAACACCATACCAAAGTTAATATACCCCTTTTCCTATTCTATAGGTGTAGGGTATAATAAATTTTACAACTTAGGTATCGCCCACAATTTTTTAATTATATATTACCTATGGTAATAATTCAATAAAATGTAGATATGATATAATAAAAGTTAAAAACAAAAACAAGTAAAGAAACAGTCAGTCGGTGCAACCGACTTAGAAATACCCTACACCTATTTGGTTCAAATTTATGGACATATCCATAAGTCATTTTAACACCATAAAAGCTGTTATTAATTTGATCGTAATACGTAGCTAACCAAATTAACTTTATAATACTAAAAACATTTTCTAATTACACTATCTATTAAAAACGATTACAAATTCTTACTAATTTATCTATTTAAAAATATTAAAAAACAAAAAAACTTGAAAAAAATGAAAATATATTTATTCCAATTCAATTGCAAAATGAAAAAATTCTAATTATTAAATTTTGTGATAAAAAGATAATGAAAGCATAATATATTTAATAATCCAAATTTTTCAAAATAGCAATTATTTTAAATGGTTAGTTTATATACCTAATAGAAAAGCTTATACGCAAAATATGCAATAAATGTGTTTCTAAAATACAATTACAAATTTAGACCTTTTCATATAATTCATTTAAATATAAAAATAAGTTTTACATAAATGCAGCAATTACCTTTGAACATAGATGAACCACTACAATTAAGTCTAAATTTCGGGGACACATAGGAAATAGGAAATATATTCTTTGGCTTCGAAATTAAAGTCGACCAGAACCAATTCCCATGGTACTTTCATTACTAGTAACCTAGAGTTTAAATTTCATCAAAATAGCGGCATTATTTTTTGAGTTATGGTGTTTTTAAGATATATGTTTGTTAGCCCTTGAACTGTTCAAGGGTTCCAGGACCCGAAACCATGGTACGATTCCGCCCATATGCAATCCCCGTCATACCTTTAATACCAGTTAACCGTTGTACACAATTGGAACGTTCTATCTTAATTTTAAGTTACTAGTTTTATTAATTTCGATAAGCTTTTACACATTGGTGGGTCTAAGAGAACTGAACCACCACTCCAATTGGTCCAAAATTAGATGGACACGTAGGAAATAGTAAAGAACACCTATGTGCCAAATTTGTAGCTTCTACATTTGTTTCAAGTTACTATCTTTATCAATTTCGAAGATATGCTTTAAGGTCCTCGGAACTGAGTGGCTGGTCCCCACCCACTACTCCAATTGGGCTCAAATTTCAAGGAAACTAAGGGAATCGAAAGCAACACCCTGATACTAAATTTGGAGGTTCTATCTTCCTTGGTTTCGGAATTATGCTAGTTTGGCCTAAATTCGATCAAAAAGTTCTAGGTTCCGAACCCATGGTCCAATCTTGAACTTACATAATCCCCAAAGTAGGTTAATTTCTAGTAACCTACAGCACAAATTTGATGAAGATAGCGTCATTAGTTGTTGAGTTATCGTGATTTTTTATATATGTTCGTTAGCCCTTGGACCGATTAAGAGGTCCAGAATCCGAACCCATGGCTCGGATTCTGGCCCATTGGCTCGGATTCTGGACCTTTTAATCGATCGAAGGGCTAACGATCATATATAAAAAAACACAATAACTCAACAACTAATGACGCTTTCTTCATCAAATTTGTGCTGTAGGTTACTAGTAATAAAACTACTTCGGGGATTGCGTAAGTTCGGGATTGGACCATGGGTTCGGAAGCTATAACTTATTGTTCGAATTTAGGCCAAACGAGCATAATTCCGAAACCAAAGAAGATAGAACATCCAAATTTTGTATCAGGATGTCCCTTTCCATTTCCTTAATATTTTTGGAATTTGGGCCCCATTGGAGTAGTGGGTCGGCGACCAGCCATACATTTCCGAAGACCTTAAAGCATATCTTTAAAATTAATAAAGAAAATATTAAAGAAACAACTTAAAAAAATGTAGAAGCTTAAAATTTGGCACAAGGGTGTTCTTTACTATCCCTTGCGTGTCCCCCTAATTTGGGATCAATTGGAGTGGTGGTTCATTATCCCTCTTAGACCTCTTAAGTTTTAAAAGCTTATAATCGAAATTATTAAAAATAGTAACTTAAAATTAAGATAGAACATTCAAATTGTGTACATGGGTTAACCAGTGCTTAAAGTTAAGCGTGGACTGCATAAGTGCGAAATCATTCCATGGGTTCGGATTCTGGACCTTTTAATCGGTTTCATGGCTAACGAACATATATAAATAATCACATTAACCCAACAACTAATGACGCTATCTTCATGAAATTTGTGATGTAGGTTATTGGTAATGAAACAACGGCGGCGATTGCGTACGGTGAGGATTGGACAATGGGTTCGGAACTTTGAACTTTTTGATCGAATTTAGGCCAAACTAGCATAATTCCGAAACCAATGAAGACAGAACCTCCAAATTTGGTTTCAGGGTGTCGCTTTCGATTTCCTTAGTGTCCTTGAAATTTGAGCCCAATTGGAGTAGTGGGTGGGGACCAGCCACTCAGTTCCAAGGACCTTAAAGCATATTTTCGAAATTAATAAAAATAGTACCTTGAAACAAATGTAGAGGCTTCAAATTTTGGTGATCTTTACTATTTCCTGCGTGTCCCTCTAATTTTGTACCTTTCATACATACCTCCCAATATCTAAAAGTTTATCATCGAAATTAATAAAACTAGTAACTTAAAATTGAGATAGAACGTTCCAATTATTTACAAGGGTTAAAAAGTATTGAAAGTATGACGGGGACTGCATATGGGCGAAATCGTACCATAATTTCGGGTTCTGGAACCCTTGAAAAGTTCAACCGCTAACAAACATATATCTTAAAAACACCATAACTCAAAAAATAATGCCGCTATTTTGATGAAATTTAAACTCTAGGTTACTAGTAATGAAAGTACCATGGGAATTGGTTCTGGTCGAGTTTGGCTAATGAGTTCGTGTTCTAGAAGTTTTTGATCGATTTGAGGCCGAACGAGTGTATTTTCGAAGCCAAAGAATATATTTCCTATTTCCTATGTGTCCCCGAAATTTATACTTAATTGCAGTGGTTCAGCTATGTTCAAAAGTACTTGCTGCATTTAGGTAAAATTTATTTTTATATTTAAATGAATTATATGAAAAGGTGTAAATTTGTGATTGTATTTTAGAAATACGCTTATTGCATATTTTGCAATAATAGATATTTTATAATATATTAACTAGCCATTTAAAATAATTGCAATTTTGAAAAATTTGGATTATTAAATTAATTATGCTTTGATTAGCTTTTTATCACAAAATTTAATAACTAGAATTTTTTCATTTTGTATTTGAATTGGAATAAATATATTTTAATTTATAATAAGTTTTTTTGTTTTTTAATATTTTTAAATAAATAAATTAGTAAGAATTTGTAATATTTTTTAAGAGATAGTGTAATTAGAAAATGTTTTTAGTATTATAAAGTTAATTTGGTTAGATACGTCTTACAATCAAATTAATAACAGCTTTTATGGCGTTAAAATGACTTATGGATATGTCATTAAATTTGAACCAAATAGGTGTAGGGTATTTCTAAGTCGGTTTAACAGACTGACTGTTTCTTTACGTGTTAAAAAAATAATTAATTCTTAATTTATTAAATCTAATACATAATATATATAATAGTAAACCTCTTAGCCTTTTAAAAATTAAAAAGTGTTAAATAAGAACGGAAATAGGAAATAGTGTATCAAATTTGATTTTTTTATCTGTATTAAACAAATAAGAAGAAACACATGTGCACCAAATATAATGTTCTATCTTCTTTGGTTTCGAAATTATCTTATTTAGACTTCAATTTGATTGGAAGCTTCTAGAATCTGAACCCGACAAGAACCAATTATATGGTCCTTTCATTTCTGGTAATCTAAAATATAAATTTCATCAAAATAGCGTAATTAGGTACTGAGTTTTGGTATTTTTTGATATACGTTTGTTAGCTTTTGAACTTTTCAAAGGTTACAAAATCCGAAACCATTGTACAATTTCACCCATATGCAGTCCCAGTCATACTTTCAATACAAGTTAACCCTTAACCCACAGTTGGAACATTATATATTAATTTTAAGTTACCATTTTTATTAATTTCGATGATAAGCCTTTGAAACTTTAGAGGTCTAAGAGAGTTATCTGAACCACCACTCCAATTGATCACATTAGGGGAACACGTACGAAATAGTAAAGAACAGCCTTGTGCCAAATTTGAGGACATTAAGGGAATAGAAAGACATCCTGATACCGAATTTGGAGGTTCTAACTTCTTTGAATTAAGAATCAAGCTCGTTTGACCTAAATTCGATTAAAAAGTTCCAGGATCTGAACCCATGGTCGGATTTTACTAATATGCAGTCCGCGCCGTTCTTTCAATACAAGTGAACCTTTGTACATAATTGGAACGTTCTATCTAAATTTTAAGCTGTTTTTTTAATAGTTTCAATGATATGCTTTAAGGTCTTCAGAACTGTGTGGATGGTCCCCGACCCACTAGTCCAATTTGTCCTAAATGTCCACGACTCTAAGGACATAGAAAAAAGCACACTGATACCAAATTTGAAAGTTTTATCTTCATTGGTTTTGGAATTATACTTGTTTGGCCTAAGTTCGATCAAAAACTTCTAGGATCTGAACACATGGTCCGAACTCCTTTGTACCCAGTCCCCGCTATAGTCTCATTAGTAGCAGCTTAAATCACAAAATTCATGATTGTACCGCCATTAGTGGTTGAGTTATCCTTATTTTTTTATATGTTCATTAGCCTTTAGAACAATTAGAAGGTCCAGAATCCGAACCTATGGGCCGATTTTGCTCACATGCAATCCCCGCCGTACTTTCAATCCTAGTAACCTACAGTTAAAATTTCATCAAGATAGATCCATTAGTTTTTGAATTATCGTGCCTACGGACGGGCAAATGAACATGGCTATATCGACTAAGGAGGTCACGCAGACCACAAATATATATACTTTTCCATATCTAGCTCCTTTCCTTTACGTACTTACAAACACCATACCAAATTTAATATTCCATTTTTCAATTTCATAGGTGTAGATGATAAAAATATTAAAAAATTTGAAATAAATGTAGTACATAGACTAAATGCAATTAGAAAATTATATACTTGAAACTTTTTCTCTAAATCAATAAAATTTTCCACACATATAGCAGTTACTTCTTTTCATTTACTGTTGAATGGTTTAGTATCTTTGATTTATTATTTCAATTTTAAATAATTTTTAAATTTATTCTCTTAAAATTCTCGTTAGATTTAATTTATAGACTTTTAGAAATCGTATTTAGTTTTTCTTGAAATATGATGTGATCTAGATTACTGGTATGAAGAAGATTAATTTCAGATTGAAATTAGGCGATTAAAATTGATTAATTCTCATCTTTTATATTTATGTTAAAGAATTTTGAGCACTTCTGTTATAAATACGTATTACAATCATAATGCTGCTGTTATCTGTTTCACTAATTTTCATTTAACTCAAAATTATTCTAAAGAAATATTAATTTGTGATAATACTCGTATATATATAAAAACCATTAAATGCTTTTATGATTAGCTTTGTATCACAAAATTCAATAACTGAAATAGTGCAAAAGCTAAATGAGATAATATTAATAATAACAAAAATTAAGCTTATAAAGAATCCGAATAAAAATATCTTTAAATTTAACTAACGTAACATTTTCCTTTTCTACATTTTTTCGTAAGTCTTTGTTTTTTATCTTTTTTGCAGTTGTTATTTTTTAAAAATAGATTTTAGTGTAAAATTGCAGTTCTTCAAATAAAATCTAAAAATCAAAAACTTCAATTTCGTATTTATTATACTTAAATACATAGTATTTTAAAATAGTTTTTCCAAAACAGAAGCCTAACTTTCCTTCATAAAATCATAAAAAAACGAGGAAGAGCGTAGTAAAACTTTCAGTTAAGTACAATATGTAAACTACCTATTACTCGGCACACGTTGCCCCGCCACTCAATGGAGTTTTAACTTAAGTTGATATTATTGAAAAAAGTTAACACAAAAATTACGTATGGTGTTCATGTTAATTTTAAAATGTAATAAAGAAATTTTTTTAAAACGCTTTTTTTTACAATTTTTCTTGCAATTTTTCAACAAATTTATCAAATTTCACTTGAAACTTTTCATAATTATTATATAATAATAAAAATAAAAATTTTTATTCAGTTAACATTATTCACCGGAAACTTACCATCCTCAACTGTATCGTCAACGAGCACCACATTGTCAAGAAGCACCACGTATAGAAAAATTATAGATAATCGTTCAAACTGTTTTGCAAACTGCTTTTTAAAGCTTATGTTTCGCAATCTGTTAAAAGAACTGGACAAAACATTTGTTTAAACATTCCCCAAATTCAAAAAAGGTTTACCTACCTTTACCTTTTTTTTTGAATAATCGTAGGAATGACAAGTGTACGCATACAAAATTTAAAGTCAATTGGTCAAGCCGTTTCTGCTTAAGAGTAAAGTAACGAACGAATCTGTAAAAAGCTGCTGTGCCGCAATGAGCTAATGGAACTCAACAAACCTGTTTTTGAGACTTTGAACAAGCAATATTTCGCAAAATTGAACGTAATATTTTCCAAAATTTTTTTTTGTACAATTGTCGCCCGGCATATGTCAATTAGGAGTCGGTCGGCAAAAAACCCATAAAAAGTTGTTGGGCCGCAACGGGTTAACGGAAATCCACAAATATTTTTTTGAGGCTTTCTTTTCAACCAAAGCTTTTCAACACTTCTAAAAATTTGCCGAAACTTGCTTTTTTACAACTTCCATCCTCCCGGGCATCGCCTGGTAAATCTGTTAGTCTAATACAGATAAATTCGGTTGTTTGATTGATTGTTTATTTGTTTGTTTGTTTGTTTGTCCAGGAATCACTTGAAAACCACTGGTCCGAGCGTTACAAACTTTTAAAGGAATAATTCTGAGGAATGATTCAGGTTGCGGCTCCAGAGCCGTTTCAAGCTTTTTCCTTTTTTTGATGTCGGGTCAAAACGATTTGACCGATTGACTTGAGATTTTGTACAAATGTTCCTCTTAGTAACCGGAATAAGAAGTATAAATTTTATTCGAATAAATTAACCAATTTCGGCCTGGCGGGCTTCCAACAAATTTTGGGCTAGATATATAGGGGTAGATATAGACTCAAGTGTATGGATCGGATCAGAATCGAAAAATAAATCGACTTACCCTTTACGGAGCTATAGCCCCCCAAAGTTGGAAAAAGCCCTATTTTTAAATTGTTATAACAAGAGTTCTGTTAGGTGTATTTTCAATCTGAAAACGGCATAAAATAGCTGGTTTTATAAGCTCTATAAACTTTTAAAAGAAAAATGTTTAGGGTTGCCATGCGGTACTAAAATTTACTATTATGCAAAATTAAATTTTAAAATCCTGAAAAAAAAGTAATTGCTGCATGTGTGTAAAATTTTATTGAATTTGACAAAAAGTTTTAAATATGTTATTTTGTAATTGTATTTTACGAATCCATTTATTTCAAGTTTATTTGTTCTTTAATATTTTTAAATAGATAAATTAGTAAGAATTTGTAATATTTTTGAATAGATAAAGTAATTAGAAAATGTTTTTAGTACTATAAAGTTAATTTCGTTAGCTATTACGATTGAACTAATAAAAGCTTTTATGGTTTTAAAATGACTTATGGACTTCCCATTAAATTTGATCCAAATAGGTGTTGGGTATTTCTAAGTCGGTGGCACCGACTGACTGTTTCTTTATTTGTTCAACATGGCTGTATCGACTCAGGAGGTCATGTTGATCACAAATATATAGCCGTTTCCATTTATAGCTCGCTTCCTTGAAATGGTTACAAACACCATTCCGAAGTTAAAATACCCTTTTTCATAGTTGTAGAGTATAAAAACACGATTACTCATAAACTAATGACGCTATTTTAATAAAATTTAAACGCTATATATAAGATAACTCCTAGGAGTCGGTTAACAAAAGTTTTTTGTCAAGCCCCAATTTTATGAGTTATAAAGGCTCAAAAATTGAAATTTTTGTTATTTTTAAACACCTGTAACTTGAATACCTGTTAAATTTTTTTTTTAGTGATATACAAAATTGAAAGCTTATTAATTATGTCAAAGAGTTTTCTTAGTTTTGAAGGGTGACGAAGTTACAGCCTCCGTATATACATAATATGACGCTTTAGCATTATATTTCAGCATATGTAAAAGGATTTTCTTAAATTTAAAAGGGTATCTTTAAACTGAAGAAACTGTCTCGTAGTTTTAACCATTTTTGCTTAGATAATAAAATTCTAGGTAAAACTCCAAATTTTGGTGGAGTTCACAATTGAAAGGTGGGGAAAGGAAGATGTGGGCAGAACCATCACAAGTTTGCTAAGCAAAAATTTGAGCACCCTCCACATTGAAGGATTACTAGGTCTTCAAAGTTAAAACTTTTATGTTTTTACAAAACAGTAGCTTATTCACACGTTTTTCCAAAATTAAACGTTAACATTGAAGCCCCAACATTATATTTCGCACTTCTTAACAGGTTTTCTTGAATGTATTGGGATTATATTCTAAGTATTGATTTCACTATGATTCATAATTGTTAAATTGGTGAAATAACTAAACTATAATATTATCATTTATTTTTATATGTGATGATAAAATACTCAGTAAGAAACCCTAAATAATCTTGAAAATATACCTTTTAAAAACCCTTGGTTTTTTTCAATCACTTGTTTTTTTGCAATTTTCTTTATTTATTTCAGATAATTTTACAATGTATATAAAATTATGTATAAGAAATTATGTAATTAAAACTAAAACTACAAACTAATAAAAAGAAAAAATAATTTTTTTTTACAAGGATTTTTTTAATTTTTTTAAACCCTACACCAGTGGTCGGCAATCCGTCGATCGCGATCGACTGGTCGATTTTCAAGATTTTCTTAGTCGATTGGAAACCAAATTGGTCAAAATGAAATATTTTCATTTTTATAATAAAAGATTGGCGTTTTCTATTTTGGAAAAAAAGTTATGATATTTTTACAGGCAAATAGTTTTGATTTCTAAAGGTTTGCGAAAAAAATAAGAAATATAGCTTAGGCACAACCCATGTAATAAATGTACTAAAATAATTATAAAAAGTTTTTATTCTCAATAGTCAGTAAAATTCACATTCCAAAACAAAATAGATTTAAAATAATGTGTTTTTAATATGATCAGTAGGCTTCGTAAATTTTAGTTTTAAAAGAGTTTTTTATATTCTGAAATTTCCATATCCATTACATTAGTATTCATTTTATATTTGCAAAGTCAAAGTGTTATTAAAATTAATAGTTTACTTAGCACCCACCGCAATGAGTGCACTAAAAAAATCAAAAAAATACAATTTTAACGAAGAATGGGAACTTGAGTTTTTCTTCATCCATGTTGACGATAAATCAATATGTTTAATTTGCAATTTTGTAGCAGCATTAAGCAAAAGAGGAAATCTTGAGAGGCATTTCACTACAAAGCATGAAAATATTAACAAAAAATTTTCACCCAACAGTGAAATCAGAAAAAATAAATTAGTAAATTTTTTTTACGTAGGTTGGAATGGAATCTTCAAAAGACACAATGAGCCCCGTAGCTTGACATTGCGTGTGGGATTCTTACCCACTAAACCACACCTTTCCTCTATTGCGATCTAGTCCGATAGGGCTAATGAGCAATTTTTCTTCTGGCTTTATTTTAGTTTTAAATGTAGATTCCATCCAGCGATGTCTATCTAACTGTTTCTTTCTCTTATTATAGCTACACTAACTCAAAAGGCTTTACTCTTTTGAGTCGTCTGGCTATATTTGTATTATCCAGAAGCTGGACTACCTCGACATTTACATGGTTTTGGAGTCTTTTTTCGTGACTTCTTGCAAAATTTTGGATTTCTTTATCTACAAATTCTATTTGCATATCTCTATGTAGGTCATAGTTTCTGATGAACCAGGGCGCGTTCACAATATTTCTTAGAACTTTATTCTGGAACCTCTGAATAACATCTCTATTACTCTTTTTGCTGCATCCCCATAGCTGGATGCCATATGACCATACTGGTTTTAATATTTGTTTATAGAGCAGAAGTTTGTTTTGTATTGTCAAGGTAGAATGCTTACCTATGAGCCAGTACATTTTTCTATAACGGATTTGTAACTCTTCCTTCTTGTTTTTGATGTGGGCTTTCCAGCGAAGCTTCGCATCTAATGTCATACCAAGATATTTGGCAGTATTTGAATAAGGTATTTCTTGACCATTTATATATACTGGTTTATGGTCAATTTTTTTATTTGTGAAATCCACATGAATTGACTTACCTTCATTTAATTTTAGCCTCCACCTTTTAGTATAATTTTGGATTCTTGTCATAGCTCTCTGCAGTTTTTCTGTAGATTCTTCATTATTTTCTCCGACAGCCAAAACCGCTGTATCATCAGCAAACGTCGCAATTATATTATTTTCAAGTGCAGGAAAATCACAAGTATACAACAGATACAGTATTGGACCGAGTACACTTCCTTGAGGAACTCCAGCACCGATTTCTTTAAGATCGGAATATTCTCCTTCTTGTTTTATGTAGAAGTATCTGTCTGATAGATAGCTTTCTATCATTTCCGAATGCTCTTTTGGAAGGATTGTTCTCAGTTTACAATTCAATCCCTTGTGCCACACCTTATCGAATGCCTGAGTCACATCCAAAAAGATTGCTGAACAGACTTTCTTCTCCTCTAAAGCTTTTTCAATAGTGTTTGTTATTCTGTGTACCTGGTCTATTGTTGCATGTTTTTCTCTAAAGCCGAATTGGTGGTCCGGAATTAGATTCTTCCTTTCAATAATCGGTTTTAGTCTTCTCAAATAAATTTTTTCAAATAGTTTTGACATTATAGGTAGCAATGAGATTGGTCTATAAGACGTTATCTCATTTGGTGGTTTTCCTGCTTTGGGTATCATAATGACCTCGGCCACTTTCCACAATTTCGGCACATATTTCAGCCTGAATGCAGCATTTATAAGATTTGTTATTTTAACTATTGCCTTCTCTGGTAGCTGCTTCAGAATTTGTCCGGTTATTAAATCATATCCCGGAGCTTTTTTAGATTTAATGTTGTTTTTAATTTCTTTTTTCACTTCAGCTGGATTTGTTAATGCGATTTCCTCTTGCTCTTGAATTTGTTCTACATCTAGATCTTCCTCTTCTTCACCAGTGTTTACTTGAAATATCTTTTCTAGGTGTTCCGCAAATAATTTGGCTTTTTCTTTATTATCTCTCGCCCACTTTCCGTCCAGTTTTCTAATTGGAGGAATAGCTGCAATAGGTTTTTTCAGATTTTTAGCTGCCTTCCAAAGAGAGTAATCAGTACTTTTATCATTTGTTAGCTTTTCCAAATATAAATTTATCGATTTGTTTTTCACTTCCTTAATTCTTCTTCTTAGTTGTTGGGTGAGATTATTCAGCCTAGTTTTATCTTGTGGAGCTCTAGTTTGGTGCCATTTTTTCCTTGCTCTGCGTTTTATTGCAATTAGTTCTAAGATTTCGGCTGGATATTTATTTTCTTTTACTCTTTGTTTAATTACTGGAGTATTTTTCCACACTGTAAGTTGTATATCGTTAATGTAGTTTTCCACCTCCGCATCCAATTGTTCTTTGTATTGCAACGGTACAGCTAGTTGTATTTTTTCTTCCAGACACACTTTAAAGCTTTCCCAGTCAGTGTATTTATTGGCGAGAATCGGAATGCTCTGCTTTTCAATAGCGTTTTCACTTACAGTTAGCAGAATTGGTGAGTGGTCAGAGTCCATTTCCTGCCTATCTTCTATCTGTATGAAATTATTCGAAATGTTTTTAATAATGAAAAAATCTATTAAATCAGGTATTTTATTTGGATCTGTAGGCCAATATGTAGGTTTTCCTGTTGATATGGTTTCACACCCAAATTCGCTTGTTGCTTGGAATAATTCTCTGCCTTTGGTTGTTGTAATTAGTAAATCTAAAAAAAAATTTAAAAGGCCAGCAAACAATGTTTTCAAGGCATGTAAATAAACATAAGACAGTTACTGTTGAATTTTTTCGTGTTTGTAAAATTTTGTCCATCAAGAAAAGACCATTTGAAGATGGGGAATATATAAAAGAAGTGTTTTTATATGCTGCTGACACCTTATTTGACGATTTTAAAAATAAAAATGAAATAATTTCCACAATTAATTCGATGCAATTATCAGCTAGAACTGTTAGCCTTAGGGTTGACTTAATGGCGAATGATGCAATGGAACAATTAAAAAGCGATATTGAAATTTGCAGATATTTTTCAATGCAGTTGGACGAATCAACTGATGTAGTTGATAATGTTCAGCTAGCCATTTTTGTACGTATGGTTTTTGATGATTTCAATGTGAAGGAAGAACTTTTATTTTATTTTTTATTTTATTTATTAAACCAAAACAAGGTTTTTACAAAAAATATCTTACAGCTATTGAAAAAAACAAAAAAAAAAATTAAAGCTAACAAAATGCACAAACAAAAAAAAAAACAAGTTAAGAAACAGTCAGTCGGTGCAACCGACTTAGAAATACCCTACACCTATTTGGTTCAAATTTAAGGACATTTTAACATCATTTTAACACCATAAAAGCTGTTATTAATTTGATCGTAAGACATAGCTAACTAAATTAACTTTATAATACTAAAAATAGAAAGGAAGGGACACCCTGATATAAAATTTGGAGGTTATATCTTCATTGGTTTCGGAATTACGCTAGTTTGGCCTAAATTCGATCAAAAAGTTCTCAGTTCCGAACCCATTGTCCAATCCTCACCGTACGTAATCACCGCCGTAGTTTCATTACCAACAACCTACAGCACAAATTTCATGAAAATAGCCTCATTAGTTGTTGAGTTATCGTGATTTTTAATATATGTTCGTTATCCCTGACACCGACTAAATAGTCCAGATTCCGAACCCATGGGCTGATTTCGCCCTTATACAGCCCGCGCTTAACTTATAGTACTAGTTAACCCTTGTACACAACTTAAACGGTCTATCTTACTTTTACTGGCAAATTGGAAGCTTCTACATTTTTTCAAGTTGTTATCTTTATTAATTTTAAAGATATGCTTTAAGGTCTTCGGAAATATGTGGCTGGTCCCCGAACCAGTACTCCAATGGGACCCAAATTCCCAAGACACTTAGGAGATAGGAGGGGACACCCTGATACTAAATTTGGAGGTTCTATCTTCATTGGTTTCGGAATTATGCTCGTTTGGCCTAAATTCGATCAAAAAGTTCTAGGTTCCGAACGCATGGTCCAATCCCGACCTTACGGAATCCCCGAAGTAGTTTCATTACTAGTAACCACAAATTTGATGAAGAAAGCGTCATTAGTTGTTGAGTTATCGTGATTTTTTATATATGTTCGTTAGTCCTTCGATCGATTAAAAGGTCCAGAATCCGAACCCATGGACCGATTTCGCCCATATGCAATCCCCGCCATACTTTCAGTCCTAGTAACCTACAGTTAAAATTTCATCAAGATAGCTCCACTATTTTTTGAGTTATCGTGCATACGGACGGACATGGCTATATCGACTCAGGCGGTCACGCTGATCACAAATATATATACTTTTCCATATCTAGCTCGCTTTCTTTAGGTGGTTACAAACACCATATCAAAGTTAATATACCCCTTTACCTATTCTATAGGTGTAGGGTATAAAAATACAAATTTGATTACTAAGTTAAAAATTTACAATGAAAAATTAAAAAGTTGTACTATATACTAAATTTTAAAACAAACAAGTAAAGAAACAGTCAGTCGGTGCAACCGACTTAGAAATACCCTACACCTATTTGGTTCAAATTTAAGGACATATCCATAAGTCATTTTAACACCATAGAAGCTGTTATTAATTTGATCGTAAGTCATAGCTAACCAAATTAACTGTATAATACTAAAAACATTTTCTAATTACACTATCTATTAAAAAATACTACAAATTCTTACTAATTAATCTATTTAAAAATATTAAAAAACAATTATTCCAATTCAATTACAAAATGAAAAAATTCTATTATTAAATTTTGTGATAAAAAGATAATCAAAGCATAATATATTTCATAATCCAAATTTTTAAAAATTGCAATTATTTTAAATGGTTAGTTTATATACCTAACAGAAAAGCTTATAAACGCAAAATATGCAATAAATAGTATTTCTAAAATACAATTACAAATTTAGACCTTTTCATATAATTCATTTAAATATAAAAATAAATTTTACATAAATGCAGCAATTACCTTTGAACATAGATGAACCACTACAATTAAGTCTAGATTTCGGAGACACATAGGACGTAGGAAATATATTCTTTGGCTTTGAAATTAAACTCGACCAGAACCAATTCCCATGGTACTTTCATTACTAGTAACCTAGAGTTTAAATTTCATCAAAATACCGGCATTATTTTTTGAGTTATGGTGTTTTTAAGATATATGTTTGTTAGTCCTTGAACTTTTCAAGGCTTCCTGAAACCGAAATTATGGTACGATTTCGCCCATATGCAGTCCCGTCATACTTTCAATACTAGTTAACCCTTGTACACAATTGGAACGCTCTATCTTAATTTTAAGTTACTAGTTTTATTAATTTCGATGATAAGCTTTTACACATTGGGGGGTCTAAGAGAGGTTCTGAACCACCACTCCAATTGATCCCAAATTAGGGGGGCACGCAAGAATTAGTAAAGAACACCCTGGGCCAAATTTGAAGCTTCTACATTTGTTTCAAGTTACTATCTTTATTAATTTCGAAAATATGCTTTAAGGTCCTAAGAACTGAGTGGCTGGTCCCCGATCCACTACTCCAATGGGGCCCAAATTTCAAATACACTTACGAAATAGGAAGTGACACTCTGATACCAAATTTGGAGGTTCTATCTTCATTGGTTTCGGAATTATGCTCGTTTGGCCTAAATTCGATCAAAAAGTTCTAAGTTCCGAACCCATTGTCCAATCCTCACCGTACTTAATCACCGCCGTAGTTTCGCTGCCAATAACCTACAGCACAAATTTCATGAAGATAGCCTCATTAGTTGTTGAGTTATCGTGATTTTTTATATATGTTCCTTAGCCCTGACATCGATTAAAAGGTCCGCAATCCGAACCGTTGGGCTGATTTCGCCCTTATATAGTCCGCGCTGTACTTATAGTACTAGTTAACCCTTGTACACAATTTGAACGGTCTATCCTAATTTTAAGTAACTATTTTTAGTAATTTCGATTATAAGCCTTTAAAATTTGGGAGGTCTGAGAGGGGTACAGAACCACCACTCCAATTGATCCCAAATTAGGGGAACACGCAAGAGATAGTAAAGAACACCCTTGTGGCAAATTGGAAGCTTTTACATTTTTTCAAGTTGTTATCTTTATTAATTTTAAAGATATGCTTTAAGGTCTTCGGAAATGTGTGGCTGGTCCCCGACCCACTACGCCAATGGGACCCAAATTCACAAGACACTTAGGAAATAGGAAGAGACACCCTGATACTAAATTTGGAGGTTCTATCTTCATTGGTTTCGGAATTATGCTCGTTTGGCCTAAATTCGATCAAAAAGTTCTAGGTTCCGAACCCATGGTCCAATCCCGACCTTACGCAATTCCCGAAGTAGTTTCATTACTAGTAACCTACAGCACAAATTTGATGAAGATAGCGTCATTAGTTGTTGAGTTATCGTGATTTTTTATATTTGTTCGTTAGCCCTGAAACCGATTAAAAGGTCCAGAATCCGAACCCATGGGCCGATTTCGCCCATATGCAATCCCCGCCGTACTTTCAGTCCTAGTAACCTACAGTTAAAATT
This sequence comes from Dolichopus griseipennis, assembly GCA_963082915.1. Taxonomy (NCBI): domain Eukaryota; kingdom Metazoa; phylum Arthropoda; class Insecta; order Diptera; family Dolichopodidae; genus Dolichopus; species Dolichopus griseipennis. Next base: position 147,908,991 of record OY720441.1, on the reverse strand, counting down.
TCATCAAGATAGCTCCATTATTTTTTGAGTTATCGTGCCTACGGACGGACGGACGGACGGACGGACATGGTTATATCGACTAAGGCGGTCACGCTGATCACAAATATATATACTTTTCCATATCTAGCTCGCTTCCTTTAGGTGGTTACAAACGTTAATATACCCCTTTACCTATTCTATAGGTGTAGGGTATAAAAACAAAAATGCTTACAGGACAAAAACACAGTATGAGATATAAATAATTGGAATGTATGTGATATGTATATGAACTTGAACTTGAAATAATTTTAAATGATTACAAAGTATGATTATAGAAACTGAAGCCTAGTTTAAATAAACTTGGTTAATGCCCTATACTCCTTAAAGGAGTGGAAAAGGAATAAAAAAAAAAAAAAAAAAAAATTAGGTAATTTAAGTATTTAGGTCATTTAGGAATTTCTGTTTTAATTTATGTTTAAAAGAGTTTCTTGATATGTCTGATGAAAAAAGATGACTGTGTTTGTTGAATATAGTGCAACATCTGTTTATTGGCTCATTTCTTCCGTATTCTGTTCTGTGTGTATTTTCTAATAAAAATTTAGTGTTTCTTGTATTTCTGACTACATTGTTTAGTCTAATCTAATTTACTAAGAATTGAACGTCAATACTTTTTTTTATGACGTCAAAGGTAAAGCAAGATGAAAGCATTTGCCTACGTGAAGATAAGGTTAACATATTCAATGAATTAAGTATTACAGCATAGCTTGGAAGAGTAGAATAGTCTGTAGGATTATATTGGTTTCTCAAGGCAAACAAAAGGAATTGTTTCTGATTGGATTCTATTCTATTGGAATGAAATTGAAACGCTGGATCCCATACGATGTTACCGTATTCTAGAATAGATCGAACTAACGAGCAATAGAGAGCTTTTTTTACTGCTGGGTTATTAAATTCTTTAGCTCTTCTCTTAATAAAACCTAACATTTTGCTTACTTTGGAAATCATATGATCATAGTGAAGATGGAAGTTAAGCTTATAGTCCAGAAGAATGCCAAGATCGGTTATACTGGACACCCTTTCAAGAACTATGTTATCTATTGCATAGTCGAAAAACATTGTAGATCTTTTACGTGTGAAGCTTATGACCTTGCATTTCGCTATGTTAAGTTCTAATTTATTGTAGAAACACCATTCTTGTAAACAATGTAAATTTGATTGAAGTAATGCCAAATCAGAACTGTTTTTGATAACGTGGTAAATTTTAAGATCGTCAGCAAATGCAATATGTGATACACCTTCTAATTTACTAGCTACAATTTTTTCGAACAATTTTGGAATAGTGGATAAGATAGCTATACCACGGTAGTTTTCGACGGAAGCTTTGTCACCCTTTTTATAAATGGGGGTCAAAAAAGAAGATTTCCACGCATACGGAAAAATGCCTGTCGAAAGCGTTGGATTAAAAATAAAATGAAGCGGTTGCGTCAAATAATTGGCACAATTATATAAAAAAGAAGGTGGGATCAAGTCGGGTCCTACACCTGTTTTTGTATCAAGGTTGGTAATTGCTTCAAATATTTCGTTTTCAGAAAGATATAGATCTGTAATAATTGAATTAGATCTATTAAGTGAGATAGGAAAAGCGAAATTGATACGCGAATCTAATGGCCTATAAACTTTTTGAAAACAATTTGCAAAGAAATTACAGATTACATTAGGGCAAGAAGAAAAAACATTATCTTTAGACATAGAACTTGGATATCCATATGTTTTTCGCTTTGTATTAATGAAGTCAAAAAACTTTTTTGGATCTGTAATTAATTTATTACCAATTTTATTGACATAATTATCGTATGCTAGATTTGATTTCTGTTTAAATTCTAAAACAAGATCGTTGTACCTGTTCAGTAAAATAACATCAGGGTTCTTCGTAACTTTAATTTTTTTGTAAAGTTTGTTGCGTTGATTACGCAATGTCCTAATTTCTCTATTAAGCCAAGGTTCTGTTGTTTTATCTTTTTTACGAATTTTTGGCACAAAGCAGTTAATTATGTTAAATATTTTTAAGTAAAAGATAGAGATTGAAGAGTTAATATCCTGTTGTATTAACAGGTCGTCCCAATTTAAAATTGATAAAGCATTATTAATGCTTTGATAATCAGCGTTAAAAAAGTCATATACAATATTATTATTGTAAGATTTCGCGAATTGAGGCATAGAAGTGGAAATTTCGAAGATGACTGCGTTATGATGAGGAGTGTTAGTGAACAGGTTGACTGCATCATCAGCGAGTTTTACCACCACTCTGTCATATGCATTTGAAAATGCAAGATCTAGCAACTTATTGTTTTTATTTGGAAAATTTATAATTTGTTGTAAATCATTACCATAGAACTCCGAAATAATGTCAAAATCAATTTCATCATGAAAGTTAATTGGTAATAACAAATTATCTGAATCATCTTCTATAAAAGATAATGATGGACGATTGAAATCGCCAAAAATAAAAATTGAATCATCCTCATTCATTTTAGATATAATATCGAAAAATTCAGAATATGAGGAATTGTCAGAATTTTGTGGAAAGTAAACAATTCCTAGGTAAAGAAAATTATTACCTAAGTTTACTCTAATAAATTGGTGATCGAAAGTGTGGGAGGTCCTAGTGATTAGTGGAATACTAGAAAGGTTATTATTTACTGCAAGTAAAACCCCGCCTCCACGGGTGGGTGCAGTTTGTAGAGAAAAAATCCCTATCCTTTCTATAAATCGACCAATTATTGTCCAGTATTTCTTCATTTATGAAGGAATCGTTTAGCCATGTTTCGGTAATAGCAAGCACAACGAAGTCACAAGACTTAGCATCAACATATAATTTTTTTAGTTTACCTCTCATACCACTACAGTTGTGGTAGAAGATTTTGAGATTGTCACTAAGATTACATTTATTATCTGTTGGTTTTAAGTTCTTAAAGCTAGATCTTGTATTTACTAAAATAAGATTAGTGTTAATGTTATTTTCTTCCGCTAAGGGGACGAAAAAAATCATTACTACTTTTCCTAATTTTTTGCAAATAATCGATTCTCTTACTTTTAAGGTGACTACAATAAGCTTGTAAATCTTTTTCAACCGATTTGGACGAAGCACCGAAACCTTCATGATATTTTAAGTATAATTTCATTAAGTCCTTAGGGTTAGAAGGCAAACCTTCTTGATCAATAAAAATTTTAATATTGAGTTTGGTTTTACCATCTACACAAAGGTCGTCATCCTCCTTATGTAAGTAAGCTAAATATAGCCTTACATTTTCGTATATTTTTTGATCTCTAAAACGTGATAAAACATACGTATAATCGTCATTAGCTACAGCATTTTTCGTTAATCTGACTATAGGAGGTAACATAGGATTAACAAAACTTGCAATAGATTGGGATGAAACCGATGCAATTGGCTTATCGTTAATTGAAGTCGTGTTACAGTTTACGTTTAAGCTCTGAGTACACGGAGTGCCAGCATTAAAGGTTTGTCCCTGAATGAAGTTAGAATATTTTTGTTTAGACGTAATTGGTGTTGTTGTAATTAAATTTGAATTTGAATTTGAAATTGAAAATGAATTTTCAGAAATGACTGAATTGCACATTGTGCTAGACAATGCACTTGAACTTGTATTAATGGCTGGAATCTCAATTAAATTGGGCTTATTTAGTACATATGTAACTAAGTTCGACGGAGGCAAATAGTTTTGAAATTTAATAGGTGTTTGAGTTAATAAAATGGGTTGTGTAACTGTTAAAAATATTAACACTTAAAGGTTATACAAAAGGAGCAGATATTTATAATGTTGTTAAATCATTTTTAATTGAAAAAAAAATATCTTTACAAAAATTGGTTAGTATCACCACTGATGGAGCTCCAGCATTTACTGGTGTTAATAATGGCTTTATAGCTCTTTGTAAAAAAGACACTGATTTCCCTAATTTTATTAATTATCACTGTATAATTCACCAACAAGCACTTTGTGGTAAGTTTTTAAATATTAATTCAGTTATGAAACTCGTGGTAAAAATCATTAATTCTATTCGGGCACGAGCATTGCAGAGGCGTTTATTCAAGGAATTAACAACAGAACTTGAAATCATCAATGTTTTTAATTTTTTTTTTTTACAATTATGAATAAATGTGCATTTGAATTTATAAAGTTTGTTTTTTTAATCATTAAAAATAAAAAAAATTTAATAGTAGATCGAAAGATTAATAATTTTATCTGTGGTGATCTTGCTACTGGAAAGTTTGCCGACCAGTGCCCTACATCTATAGAATAGGTAAAGGGGTATATTAACTTTGTGATCAGCATGACCTCCTGAGACGATATAGCTACGTCCGTCCGTCCCTCCGTCCGTAGGCATAATAACTCAAAAAATAATGGAGCTATCTTGATGACATTTTAACTGTATATTAACTTTGTGGTCAGCATGACCTCCTGAGACAATATAGCCACGTCCGTCCGTCCGTCCGTCTGTCCGTAGGCACAATAACTCAAAAAATAATGGAGCTATCTTGATAAAATTTTAACTGTAGGTTACTAGGACTGAAAGTACAGCGGGGATTGCATATGGTCGAAATCGGCCCATGGGTTCGGATTGTGGACCTTTTAATTGCTCTAAGAGCCAAGGAACTAATAAAAAAAATAAGGATTACTCAACAACTAATGGCGTTACAATAATGAATTTTGTGATGTAGGTTACCAGTAATGAGGCTATGACGGGGACTGCGTACGAACGGGTTCGGACCATGGGTTCGGATCCTAGAAGTCTTCACCGAATTTAGGCCAAACAAGCATAATTCCGAAACCAATGAAGATAAAACCTTCAAATTTGGTATAAGTGTGCCTCTTCAATTGGGGTAGTGGGTCGGCGATCATCCACACAGTTCTGAACACCTTAAAGCATATCATTAAAATAATTAAAAAAAAAGCTTAAAATTAACATAGAACGTTCCAATTGTGTACAAGGGTTCACTAGTATTGAAAGAACGGCGCGGACTGCATATAGGCGAAATCCGACCATGGGTTCGGATCCTGAAACTTTTTCTTCGAATTTAGGCCAAACGAGGTTGATTCCGAATTCAAAAAAGTTAGAACCTCCAAACTCAGAGATTTACTCGGTTCAGGTAACTCTCTTTGACCTCTAAAGGTTGAAAGGCTTATCATAGAAATTAATAAAAATAGTAACTTAAAATTAATATAGAATGTTCCAATTATGTACAAGGGTTAACTTGTATTGAAATTATGACTGGGACTGCATTTGGGCGAAATCGTACCATGGTTTCGGGTTCTGGAACCTTTGAAAAGTTCAAAAGCTAACAAACGTATATCTTAAAAACACTAGAACTCAGAAACTAATTACGCTATGTTGATGAAATTTAAACTCTAGGTTACTAGTAATGAAAGTACCATGGGAATTGGTTCTGGTCGAGTTTAATTTCGAAGCCAAAGAATATATTTCCTATTTCCTATGTGTCCCCGAAATTTTGACTTAATTGTAGTGGTTCAGCTATGTTCAAAGGTATTTGCTGAATTTATGTAAAATTTATTTTTATATTTAAATGAATTATATGAAAAGGTCTAAATTTGTAATTGTATTTTAGAAATACTTTTATTTATTGCATATTGTGCGTTTATAAGCTTTTCTATTAACTATATAAACTAACCATTTAAAATAATTGCAATTTTGAAAATTTGGATTCTTAAATATATTATCCTTTGATTAGCTTTTTATCACAAAATTTAATACTAAGAATTTTTTCATTTTGTAATTGAATTGGAATAAATATATTTCCATTTATTTCAAGTTTTTTTGTTTTCTAATATTTTTAATTAGATAAACTAGTAAGAATTTCTAATATTATTTATAGATAGTGTAATTAGAAAATGTTTTTAGTATTATAAAGTTAATTTGTTTAGCTATGTCTTACGATCAAATTAATAACAGCTTTTATGGTGTTAAAATGACTAATGGATATGTCCTTAAATTTGAACCTACACCTAGGGTATTTTTAAGACGGTTGCACCGACTGACTGTTTCTTTACTTGTTTTTTTTTTTTTTTTTTTTTATTTATTTATTTATTTATTATAAATTCATGATATTACAGTTATAAAATTACAATATATTAGACTTATACAATAACTTAAAATTGGTATAATAGTCTTAGCAATTATAATATATATATATATACAGTTATGGAGTATAAATACAAAAATTAAATATATATTTTTAGTATACCCTAACGTATATTTAACAATAAAATATTAATTTAGTTATAATTCTAACAATTTTTTTAATAAAGCCTGATCTTTTTTTAATAATATTTTCAATTTAAATGTGAAGCGACTTATATTACTGCAATTCTTTAAATTCTCCTGAAGATAGTTGTAAATTCTTATTGATGAGCAAAAATTACTGTTTCTAGCCAATTCAGTTCTAGTTTTTTCATGACATAGCTTTCCCATGTTTCTTGTGTTATAATTGTGAATATTCCTTCTTTTTGGTAATAAAGTTTTACTTTAAGTAACACCATTTTCTATTTTATGTATAATTTTAGCCTTTTCCAATATTATTAATTCGTCTAAGTTAAGGAATCCCGTATTTTTGTATAGATCATCAGTTGGAGTACGCCAATTTATTTTGTATAGTATCTTGATTGCTTTGTTTATTAATATTTTCATTTTCATTTTTAATGTATTTGAACAACACGACCATGTCGCCACATTGTATCTTATATGAGACATGATGTGTGCATGAAATAATAGTTTAGCTGATTTGTTATCTAACATTATTCCACTTCTTCTAATAGAGCCTAGCAATGGCATTATCTTTTTTATAATGTAATTAACATGATCATTCCATGATAATTTGTCATCTATTATAATACCGAGATATTTATAAGTTTGTTCTCTTTTAATTTCTCTACTATCAATACAAATTTTTGGATTGATATCAGGCTTATTTAGACGTTTAAAAATCATGTACTTTGTTTTTTCAATGTTCATTGTTAATTTATTTCCATTTAACCATCTCATATATAATTTCAAATCATTATTAACCAATCTTTCTAATGTTTCCGCATTTTTTGCTTTATAGATAAGCAATGTATCATCAGCAAACATTTTATAATCAGCTTTAATGTTAGAAAATTGCATATTATGCACATACAAAAGATACAAGGTAGGTCCAAGAACTGACCCTTGTGGCACACCTATATTTATGGCACGTTCATTGCTACAAACACCATTAACTTTCGTTTTGATAAATCTGTTTGTCAAATACGTTCTTAGTAGTTCATGCGGTAGTCCGCTTATTCCAATTTCATATAATCTGTCCAACAATATTTGATGGTCCACTGTGTCAAATGCCTTACTCAGATCTACAAAAACAGAGCATACATAGTTTCCTTTATCAAGATGTCCAATAACAGATTTCACAGAATCATTGATTGCTACATCAGTTCCATGCGACTTTTGGAAGCCAAACTGATTGATGTCAAATCCGCCTGCACATTTAATGAATTCACATATTCGTTTTTTAAAATATTTTTTCAAATATTTTACTCATGCAGCTAGTGAGTGTTATCGGCCGGTAATTAGATGTTTCCAAGGGAGAACCATTCTTGTATATTGGAATCACAGTACTGCATTTTAATAAACTAGGATAGTTTCCGGTGCGAAAGCTGTCATTAATAAAATTACTAATTATCGGAGATATTATTTCAGCTACCGCTTTTAAGTCTTTTGCTGCTATATTATCTGAGCCAGGTGAATTATCTTTTAGATTCATAATAACATTAAGCACTTCTATTTCATTAGTACATACCAAGAACATGAAACTTTCATTTATTCTATTTTTTATTATATTTTCTTCTTTAGTTTGTATTTTATCAGCTAACTCTCTTCCAATATTACTAAAATGTTCATTAAAGCCGTTGGCTATGTCTTTGCTAATATTTAAAATTTTATCATTTTGTATTATTTCCTTTATAATATTGTTACTATCTGCTTTTTGATTTGCTATCTGAGAGTTGAGAACATTCCGTATCTTTTTAGTATTTGAACCAGCTTCTTGTAATTTTCTATTAAAATAATTTAGCTTTGCTTTCTTTATCTCTACATTAACCTTGTTTTTTAATTCATTATATTTTATTTTATGCTACGCAATATTAGCGTATTTTTTATGATACTTCTACAATTTATTTCTGTGTTCAATTAGTTTTAAAATTTCTCTAGACATCCACGAATTATTTTTTCTAGTTCTCATATATTTAACACTTGTACTAGTGTCCTTGAAATATTTTATAGCTTCAATCAATTCATCATTATTTTGACAAGTATGTCTACGTAAGTGATATTCCAACAGATATGAGTATTTAGCATAGTTAGTACCTGTTATTTGATTATACACCATCGTTTCAAGTTTTCTGAGAACTGATTTAATTCCAACACATACTGCTTTATGGTCTAGGTTAGGAATATCATGCAAAGTGATATTAAAACCAAATTGATTCGTCTTAAGATCTGAAAGAACATGATTTAACAAAGTCGATGAGTTTAATGTAATTCTAGTAGCTTCATTCATGTTATTTTTGTTAACAGAGTTAACATCTAGCATATCCATATAATTCAGAGAGCAAATCGATGTTAGTATCACCAACCACAATTATATTTTTGTACTTATTGAATAGCTGATTTAGATGTTCTATAAATGCCTTATTGTTTTCAGACGGGCTTTTGTAACATATGGCAATATTAATTAGGTTTGGTATCTTCTAAAGAAATTACATATGTATTGAACATCTATTACGTTTCCAAAACTTTGTGACTAATACCTTGCTTTACATATATTGCGCAGCCACCTCCTCTGCTTAAATTATTAGAGATAAAGGATGCTGTATACCCAGGAATATTAAAGTATTTTTCTTCTTCTGAATAAAGCCAAGTTTCTCCAACCATGATAATATCAACATCATTTTTAATTTTTATAAATGTTTCAATTTCGATTAGAATTTTCCTCAAACTTCTAGCATTAAAATGCACCATTTTCAAACTCAATAGTTTGCCATCATCATGGTCTTCCAATCAAATAATTTTGCCATGATTCTCTATATCTCTGCACATTCTCTCTGTATTTATTTTCTACATGTCTCCTAAAATGAGCTAGATCTTGTAGCACTTCCTTTCTTGATACTCCTGTAGTTTCATGATAATTAAAGTATAGGTTAGATATTGTCACCAGATATAATCGCATTTCTAGTTAATCTGACAATCGGTGGAGCTAGTGGATTAATAAAGCTTTTGTTATTTGACTTTGCAATCTCACTACTGCCTACGTTTATCGTTTCACCCTTAATCCAGTTAGCATATTTAGTTGTTGGCAATACAAGTTGTCTTTCATCTTTAGGCATATCTTTATTCATAAGAGTAATATTATTATTAGCAATATTATTATTTTTGTTTTGACTATTATTAATATTTTCATTTTGATGAAGTTTATTCTTGGAATCTGTTGCCACGATGTCCTTGGAATCTTTGTCAGAGAACCATATATTATTATTACTATTCTTGTTAACTTGAATTGTGCAAGTTTTCTTGTTGGCATTAATTATCTTCTTGAAGGGTAATAGTTTAAGTAATACACTGCTTTTTTGACTTTGACCAGATTTTTTATTGGATTCTTCCGTTTTTGTTATAATTTTTCTTACAATATCCAATTTATTTTCGATATTATTATTATTATCATTATTATTATTATTATTATTATTGTTATTATTATTATTGCTATTATTATTATTATTGTTTTAATTGTTATTATCGATATTATCAATATTATCATGATTACTATCAAATTTATTATTAACATTAATATCTTCTTTTAATTTAGCTTCGGTGTTAATTACGTTATCTTTTTTTAAATTTTTGGCATTAAGATAAATTTTATAAGTACTTATATAATGTTTTGGTTCATAAGTATTTTTATTCGTAATTTCTTTATTTCTTTGTATACAGTTTTCCTGGTTTATTTGATCAACAACTATGTTCTTTAGTTGCTAGTATCCAATGGCTTTTTTTTTTTAAACCTAGTTTATATTGATATGCAGGACATAGTTTACTAAGAGTCTTATGATTAATATCCATATTTAATTTTAGTTTCTCGTTGTATTTTATACAGTTTATGCACTTATTTATTTCCTCTTTGTTACATACGTTTGTTTTATGTTCTTGATGACATTTTAGACACGTTTCTTTATTCTTGCAATCCACTGATTTATGGTTGAACCCTTTACATTTGTAACACCTTTGTATATTTATAGCATCAAATACCTTGAATCTTTCCCATCCTATACATAATTTTTCGTTCGCAAGTATTTTTGGGAAAAATTCTTTATCTACTTCAATTACTGCATTATATATTACTTTGTTATATTTATTCAACTCGTATGTTTTTACTACTTTTATATCACACATTTCTAAAAAGGAATTTTGCATTTTGAGTTTTTCTACTATTTCGGCATCACTAAATTTATTATTCATATAAACCAATTCAATTTGTGGCTAAATGACCGTTGGTATTTTTATCTCGTAACTGTCTGTCATTTTCTTTTCTAATTCAACTTTTATTTTTTCACGTTCTTCAATTGTGTCTGTTGCAATTAATATTGCACCATTGGTTTTAGTTTCAATATTTTTGATTTTTAGATTTTTTGGATCAACCTTTGTATTTAGATCACTTTTTGTTTTTTCACTTTTTTGTTTATTTTTTGGCTTATTAATCAAATTCTTTTTTCATTTTCATTCCAATATTTTTTTTATTTTTTACCATATCAGCAATTGATACAGTTTGACCCACATTAATATTATTTTCGTTAATTACATTATTCATTTTTTTGCATACCTCATCATTTTGTTTCAATACATTATTAAACGATTCATTCACCTTATCACTTTGTATTTGAAAGACTTCAGTAATTTTTTCCATCTTACGTAGCTCCATTTGTTGTTCACTTTTAATTTTTTTCAATCTCTTTGTAAAACCTGACTCTATAGCTCTAAGTAAATTTATGACTTCACTTTCATTTCTTTTAAGAGCAGCTTCAAATTCATTTTTATACTCCTTTAGATGTTCACTATTTTTTGTTACCGCGGAGTCCATGTTTTGCTGAACCAAATCCACATTTTGTATGTACAGGATACAATCGTCACAAATAAATCTTAAATTGTTATTTGCGTACACATTATTAATTGTCAATAGATCCAATCCTGAACACTTCAAAGCTTCATGAAAAACTTTTTTACACACTCCCGAACATTGAATTCTCGTTTCACCTTTTATTTTACCCCTGCATTTATTACAAGACACCATATTTCTTTTGTTTTTTGTTTTTTTTTTATTTTATATGTTTTGGAACATACAAAATATTTAGCACTTAGAATATTTTTTTTTATTTAATTTGTTTTTTTATGTTGCATACATATATGTATCATATTACAAAGTTTTTTTATTTTTAATTTTTTCTGTTTATTAATTAAATTTATTTTAAACGACGCTTTGTATTGTTTAAAGTAAATTTTAACCGATAATTAAGAAACACGTCCGTTCTGATTAACATGTAAATTGTTTTTGATATGATTAACATGTAAATTGTTTATTTTCAAAATTAAAAGAAAACACTAAATTATTAACCCAGCTAAAAATATAGAATATAGCAATAATAAGTTTAAATAAAAGAAATATGTAACAAAACTGCAATTGATTGAATACAATATACTACGCATGTACCAATATAAATATAGAAATAGGCATACATAAATCAGATTATTATATTTTGTATTTGGTCGGTATATCCGAATAATTTTAATCGATTTTGTTTAAAAACGTGTCGGTATAACCGAATTATTGCTATATCCGAAGTTGTAATAAACAAATATAAAGAAATTATGTATACAATTTTTTGTAATTTACTTTTCTGCCGCTGGAAACTAGGTATTGTTAAAACAGAATTCGTTATAAATTAATACTACTGCATAAAAAAAATTTTTTGCTTTCATTTCAAACAGAAATTATTTTTTTTTCACAAGAATTTAAATTCTCGTTCACTTTTTAAGATAAAGAAAAAAAAGCAAAACAAAAAAAACATTTAAAAAGATTTTAATCTCCTTGTTCATTGAACATTTGCACTAAACAAAAAAAAAGAAAGACATAAGTCAGCGCCTATAATATATAGTTTGATTGAGCTGCGAGTTACAACCGAAAATGAATTACATTTATACTGAAAGTCGGCCCATAATATTAGAGTCGTTTCACCTGAAAAAACCCAATATTCTAAAAAAAAAAATATGATTGCAATATGAAAATGAATACCTTTTTTTTGGTTTAATTAAAATTGGTCCAATAGTTTATACTAGACAATAACTAAAAACTAAAAATAATGGAGCTATCTTGATGAAGAAAAAAGATTGGTCGAATAGTTTATCCTAAAATGGGACGTTTATATTCGTATGAAAAAAAAATAAGCCGAATAAATATTATGATTTGTATTGAACACTTTTTTTTATGTAAAAAATTTTCGAAAAAATTTAAGCAATAGTCGCGTTCTGAATGAAATAGCGCTACACTGAATCGCAGCGGTGTAGCTTCTTCTTTTGTTGCCTATCCATAATTGGATGTCAGCGATCATATGATATTAGCAACGATGCCCTGAAAGATGTTTCGATCTGTTGCTGAATGGATTAAATCTCCAATGTTTCTGATTCCTGTCCAGTTTCTAATGTTACGCAACCATGATAATTGCTTCCTTCCTATACCTCTTTTTCCTTCAATTTTCCCTTGAACTATTAACTGAAGTAGCTCGTATTTGTTTCCACGCATAATATGCCCAAAGTAAGAGATTTTTTGTTTCTTCAACCTTATAAGTAGTTCTCTTTCCGCGTTTGCTCTACGTAGAACTTCTTCGCTTGTAATGTGATCCATCCACGATATTTTTAGCATTTTGCGGTAGATCCACATTTCGAACGCTTCAAGTTTGTTGATTTCTCTCACTTTCAAGGTCCACGTTTCTACACCGTATAGGAGTATAGACCAAACATAGCATTTAACAAATCGTAAGCGAAGGCCCAAGTTCACCTTACACTGTAAACAGAGAGAAACTTCGCGACAACAGAAAACTTTTTTGTGTTTAAGAAATGCATTTCTTGCTATTTCGATTCGGCATCTAATTTCTTTTTCGCAGCTCCAATCCTCGTGTAACCAGCATCCGAGATATTTGTATGTGGAGACTTTTTCAATTGAGCGGTTATTTATTTTAATTGTTGCTACAGTGTAAGGTGTTCTTTTTCTGCTTACGATCATTAATTTAGTTTTTGATATATTTATTTTTAAGTTGAACAATTCGCTATGCTGGTTGACTTTATCGACTATATGTTGTAAATCCCTTAGATTGTCTGTTATGAGAACTGTATCATCTGCATATCTGATGTTATTTATATATGTGCCATTTACTTTTATACCAACATCTAAATCGTTCACTGCATCCTGAAAAATGGCTTCAGCATAGATGTTAAACAGTAAAGGGGAGAGAATACAGCCTTGTCGAACTCCTTTTTGAATATCAATGCTTTGTGTCAGCACATTATTTATCTTTACACAGGCTGTTTGTTGCCAATATAAGCTATTTATACACGTTATGATATTATTATCTATGCCAATTCTATTTAATACCTCCATAAGTTTTTGATGAATGACCTTATCAAACGCCTTTTCATAATCCACAAAACATAAGAAAACATCTTTATGAACATCACGACAATTCTGTACAAGTACTTGAATATTAAAAAGTGCTTCTCTGGTTCCAGTTCCTTGTTTGAATCCAAATTGCGTTCTGCCCATGTGTAACTTTGGCAGAATTGCTGTTCCAAAATTTGACGTTTTATAAAATGACTAATAAATTTTATGATGATATGTTTTTATTATGTAAGACTAGAATCATATCAAATTTGAGTAAATTTAAATAAAATTGTACTTTTGTCTTACACAGACGTTGACAGCCCGTGTAACTATTCTATACTACTCTCATAATTTAAATATTTCTAATTTAATTTTATACTTATTTAAAATTACTTACGTAATTCTTCGTTATTTTATACATTAGAGTTTTATTATTTTTTCAAATAGGAATATCTTAGAACGTTAAGAATATCGTGTCAATTAAAGAGAAAAAGCATAAAAAAAATTACATTTAAGTTGTTTAACTTGTCCATACACGATACAACTCAAAATGTAAACCAAAGACTTTTGATTTTCTTACAACTAACCTTTCAACCTTCAAAATGGTCTTTTAACTTGCCTATAAACGAGTCAACTTCGCAAGTACTCATACTAAGTTCGTGTATGGGATGCATAACAATAAAGCAGGTCCATCGTGTATGGGATGAATAATAATAAATTTAAAGTTATGAGTATTGCTATCATTATTTATTGTGTGAAGTATATTTTTAATAATTTTGTTGTTTTTAGCACATTTTCAAAAAATTTTGTAAAAATGTGCCTATATAGCTTCACTCTGTCCGTCCGTCCATCCAGTAACTTATTCACCAGTGTATGTTTTTCCTAAGTTAAACGTTAAAATTGAAGTTTCAACATTATATTTCGCACTTTTTAACAGGGATTGTATTCTAAGTATTGATTTCACTATTATTCATAAATAATAAATTTATGAAATAACTAAATAAAAATAAATGATAAAATACTCAGTAAGAAACCCTATATAATTTTGAAAATGAGGTTTTTAAAACCCCTGGCTTTTTTCTTCACTTGTTTACATGTTGGCAAGGTCTCGCGAACACTTGTGTATTATATATATGATTTGCATTTTTCAAAGTAGATTAATTGGATTATGTATAACGCATTATTTGTTTTTTACTTTGTACTAGGATTAAATTTGAAAAGAATTTTAAGCGCTTTGTTCATTAAAATATTAATTTGGTTAATATGAAAATTTGAGCAATGGCTCCAACTACATATGTTCTAGCTTATTCTAGAATATGTTCATTATAATAAAGTTTTGCTGCATAACTGGGAATACCACAAGATCTTTTAATAAGCAATGTAATAGGCATCACTTTTTAGCACCTTTTCAAAAAATTTTGTAAAATATGACTATATAGTTTCACTCTGTGCGTCCGTCTCTCTGTCTGTCTGTATATTTACAAAAACTTTTACACCGTTTCAAATAGAGGAAAGCATTTTAACCACGGATAATTATTGCAATAGAAATAATTTCATAGAAGAAATTTTTGGCTAGACATATCTCCTAAACGGTTCCAGCTAGGGTTTTGAAATTTTAGGAGAAGTTAGATCCTCAGAAGTTAGTAGGAGTCGGTTAACAAAATTTCTTTGTCACATCCCCTGTTTAGGAGCTATAAGGGCTCGAATTAATAAAATACTCAGTAAGAAACCCTACATAATTTTGAAAATGTGCTTTTTAAAAACCCTTGGTTTTTTTCATCACGTGTTTCTTTAATTTTATTATCTGATTGTCCCATTTCAAATTATCATCAATATTTATTCCAAGATATTTTAAGAACAGACATCAAGAATTACTCTTTTGGACATATGGACAATGAAAAAACAACTAATAATTTAATAAATTTGCTTGAAAAATTCGATATAGTGTTCACAAATGGAAAACTTAAAGTTGAATTTTTAACGGCATACATAAGTGGAAATACTCAGCTAATTGATATTTCTCATTTACAAAAAAATTAATACACTTCAGATAACGAAAGCGCTGAAATGTAATAGTGTCACAAGTAAACTGTTTAAAGGTGTTTTTGCTCTTGATCAAATACCGAAAAATATTTCAAAACGTGGTATTTTAGTAATAAACACCGACACTTCTATCGAAAAAGGACACATTGGTTAGCAATTTTCGTGCCAGTTCAAGGCTGTGTAGAATATTTTGATTCATTTGGAAATCCACCATTTCACAATGAGATTGTGAAATTTCTACAAAATCAATCAAAATGTTTTGTTTTCAACAATAAGCGTTTACAAAATGATCTTACATCAGTCTGTGGACAATATTGTTATGTATATTTATGGATGCGATGTAAATGCAAGAGCATTAAAAATTTTATTAATTTATTCAACACAATGTCATCCCCACCCAAAAAACGATAAAAAAATACAAATAATGTTTCGGGAAATTTTCAAAAAATGTATACGATAAAAACTAAAAATACAAAACTTTCGAGTTATAAAACTTTAACAGTTTAAAAAGGAGCCAACAGGAGCCAACATCAAAAAAACATGCTGAAGTATTTATCGAAAAACAAATAAACAACGATGTCAACAAAGATAACGACGAAGCACAACAAAAAAATTTATTTTATTAAGCTATATTTACTATTTGGACAAAAAACAAACAATAAAAATACAAATGGATTTAATGTTGAAAATTTAGCTGCAACAATAATTTTCCAACGTCATCGCAAAGTCATTAGCGAGATGAATTATTTGCAGTGGCATGCTTTTTATGTAGATTTTACAAACATTCAACCTAAATTAAATTCAAATAAATTTCCACTCAAATTCAATCATACAGAACAAACTAAAAAACTAAAATTGGAACCAGATGAGTACACCCGGTTTTTTTTTATGTTGTACTTTATACAAGCAGTGATGTCATATAACAATGCAGCTGAATTAAATGTACGGGAATATGTATGCAAGTATTGCGACAGATGTATTGAAAGGAATAAACTGAAATTGGAACAAGAAGATTTTTATATTCCTATGAATTTACATATCTATATATGTAAAAGGGAATGTTGGTTTGTTTGTTTGTTTGTTTGTTTGTATGTAGCGAATAGACTCCTAAACTGTCCAGCCGATTTTCATGAAAATTTGTATATAGGGGTTTTTGGGTACGGAAAGAAATCGTGGCCTAAAAATTTTGCTCTAACGGACCGCCAAGTTGGGGCTGTGGTGCAAGTATTTAAACTTCTTTGTTCTAAAATGAAAACGGTTTGACCGATTGACTTCAAATTTTGTATACGTGATGCTCTTTAAGAATTGAGTAGACACTATTAACAGTTTTGGAATTTATTAACCCATGTCGGGCCGACGGGTGGTCAAAAAAAATTTTGGGTCCAAACTTTGTCCGATTTTACGAAATTCTGCTTTGGTTTAAAAGAAAGCCCCAAAAAAATTTTTGTTGAGTTCCATTAACCCATTGCGGCCCAACAGCTTTTTATAGGTTTTTTCAATACTTTACTCTAACTTCGAAACGGTTTGACCGATTGACTTCAAATTTTGTATACGTGATGCTCTTTGAGAATTGAGTAGACACTTTTGACAGTTTTGGAATTTGTTAACCCATGTCGGGCCGACGGGTGGTCAAAAAAAATTTTGGGTCCAAATTTTGTCCGATTTTACGAAATTCTGCTTTACTTTTAAAGAAATCCCCAAAAAAAATTTTATTGAGTTCCATTAACCAATTCCGGCCCAAAAGCTTTTTATAAGTTTTTTCAATACTTTACTCTAACTTCGAAACGGTTTGACCGATTGACTTCAAATTTTGTATACGTGATGCTCTTTGAGAATTGAGTAGACACTATTAACAGTTTTGGAATTTGTTAACCCATGTCGGGCCGACGGGTGGTCAAAAAAAATTTTGGGTCCAAATTTTGTCCGATTTTACGAAATTCTGCTTTACCTTTAAAGAAATCCCCAAAAAAATTTTTATTGAGTTCCATTAACCCATTGCGGCCCAAAAGCTTTTTATAGGTTTTTTCAATACTTTACTCTAAATTCGAAACGGTTCGACCAATTGACTTCAAATTTTGTATACGTGATGCTCCTTGAGAATTGAGTTGACACTATTAACAGTTTTGGAATTTATTAACCCATGTTGGGCCGACGGGGTGTCAAAAAAAATGTTGGGTCCAAATTTTGTCCGATTTTACGAAATTCTGCTTTACTTTTAAAGAAATCCCCAAAAAAAATTTTATTGAGTTCCATTAACCCATTGCGGCCCAAAAGCTTTTTATAGGTTTTTTCAATACTTTACTCTAACTTCGAAACGGTTTGACCGATTGACTTCAAATTTTGTATACGTGATGCTCTTTGAGAATTGAGTAGACACTATTAACAGTTTTGGAATTTGTTAACCCATGTCGGGCCGACGGGTGGTCAAAAAAAATTTTGGGTCCAAATTTTGTCCGATTTTACGAAATTCTGCTTTACCTTTAAAGAAATCCCCAAAAAAAATTTTATTGAGTTCCATTAACCCATTGCGGCCCAAATGCTTTTTATAGGTTTTTTCAATACTTTACTCTAACTTCGAAACGGTTTGACCGATTGACTTCAAATTTTGTATACGTGATGCTCTTTGAGAATTGAGTAGACACTATTAACAGTTTTGGAATTTGTTAACCCATGCCGGGCCGACGGGTGGTCAAAAAAAATTTTGGGTCCAAATTTTGTCCGATTTTACGAAATTCTGCTTTACCTTTAAAGAAATCCCCAAAAAAAATTTTATTGAGTTCCATTAACCCATTGCGGCCCAAAAGCTTTTTATAGGTTTTTTCAATACTTTACTCTAAATTCGAAACGGTTCGACCAATTGACTTCAAATTTTGTATACGTGATGCTCCTTGAGAATTGAGTTGACACTATTAACAGTTTTGGAATTTATTAACCCATGTTGGGCCGACGGGGTGTCAAAAAAAATGTTGGGTCCGAATTTTGTCCGATTTTATGAAATTCTGCTTTGGCTAAAAAGAAAACCCAGAAAAAAATTTTATTGACTTGCTTTAACCCATTGGGGCCAACAGCTTTTTATAGGTTTTTTCAATACTTAACTCTAAATTAAAAACGGTTTGACTGATTTTCTTTAAATTTTGTATACGTGCTCCCCTGTGAGAATTGAGTTGACACTATTAACAGATATGGAATTTGTTAACCCATGTCGGCCCGACGGTTGGTCAAAATAATTTTGGAAGCTAATATTGTCAAAATTTGCGAAGTACTGCTTTGGCTAAAAAGAAAGCCCCAAAAAAATTTTGTTGAGTGATTTGGAAGCAAATTACGTCCAATTTTGCGCAATACTGCCAACTTGAAAATGGAGTTGAGTCTGTTAACAGTCGGTCATGCGATTTTTCAAAAAAATTTTTTGGAAGTAAATTACGTCAAAATTTGGAAAGTAGTTCGTACTGCTTTGAATTACAGAAAGTTTCAAAAATGACTAGAATAATCCTAGAAAAATCGTTTTAATGTGTAAACCGTGTGAAGTTTTGTGTTAACTTTTTGCAGTAACATCAAATTCAATTAAACCTCCATTGAGAGGCGCAGCAACGCGCACCGGGTATTAGCTAGTACTATATAAAATACCATTGTTTACTTCTGAAAAAATATATTGTGCAACAATAAATAAAACAAATATTTTTTAAAGCACATTTTTATTATCTTTTATTAAATACATGTACAAGTTTATACAATTTTTTACAGCACATCTTTGCAACAAATTTTCTGTATTATGATGGTGAGGGCAAATGGTTATGTAATTTCTTAGTTTCTGTAGAGATGGAATTTTGTTATCTAAATTGATAACTTTTACTGAATTTGAAATAAAAGTGTCTAAAAATTGCTTTTTTTTAAGACCTTTTACATAAACAACATCAAATATAGTTGTTAAATGTTCCTCAAAGACATTTTTAACTTTTAAATATTCTATAAAGCCATCATTCCAATCCATGTTATTAATGTTCTTTTTGTTGTACTAATTTTGCCGTTTAACATCACTATTTAACTCTTCAAATGAGTACGGTACTTTAAATATAAAAAACACTAGTATTAGAGAACCATCAGCTATCAAAGAAAATTCTTTCAAAAAATATTTTTTGTTATTTCCAATTACAAATTGTAAATCAACTATAGCTTTTCTGCTACCACTGTTGTTGTTGTTGTTGTTGCTATTCATTTTGTTCTTTATTATAATAAAAAAAAAACTAATAACCTAGCCTTTTATTTATAACTCTGATTTCATAAACAAAAGTGGGAATCTCTAGATATACTATAGAGCAATAAATTTTTAAAACTATTAACGGACCTTCACAGACCGTATCGGACCTTCACAGACCGTTTTCGGACCTTCACAGACCATTTTTGGACCTTCACAGACCGTTTTCGGACCTTCACAGACCGTTTTCGGACCTTCACAGACCGTTTTCGGACCTTCACAGACCGTTTTCGGACCTTCACAGACCTTTTCGGACTTTCACAGACCGTTTGCGGACATTCACAGACCGAAACTAGTCTTGAATACAGACCCCTCGCGCCAAGGGGCCCCCTTGTTTCGGACCTTCACAGACCATTTCGGACCTTCACAGACCGTTTCGGAACATCTCAGACCCTTTTTGGATCTTCACAGACTGTTTTCGGACCTTCACAGACCTTTACGGACCTTCACAGACCATTTGCGGACCTTCACAGACCGAAACCAATCTTGAGTACAGGCCCATCGCGCCAAGGGGCCCCCTTAGCACCGTCATGCAGTTTTTATAAACCTGAACTTACATCTGTTAAATTTCCTAATGTTTACCTTGTAGAAAAAATAATAAGAAAAAAAGAAATCAAGTTTGGTTAGGTGGCTTGGCTTTGATAAAAACCATGATTCATGGATAAATAAAAAAGATATTATTTAATGAATAATAATTTATTAACTTTTAGTAGAACATGCTATGCTGTTATTTAATATTAAAAACAACTTTTTAAAACCAAGTTTTATATTTTTTATTTTTTTTATTTTTTTTTTTTTTAACTTGAACTTGATCACGTTTTCAATTTGTATTTCGTGATCACGCATTTATATTATTAACAATATAATTTCAAACGTTTATTTGTTTAATTTTTTTTTTCAAAACTTTTGCAGTTAAGTTAATTATCAAACAAAAAATTCCCATCGATTTTTTAAGCTTTTCAACTTTAAAATGGCAGTTGGAATCTTAATTTTCAAACATAACGGACGAGCTTTATCAGCTTTGAATTTTTTAAATTTTTCACGTAAATATTAAATCAAGCTTAAACTTTGATAATATTAAGTATAAACCAAATTTAAAAAACTTTTTATATCTAATTAAGAATATTCAGCTCAATAGCTTTAGCTTATTTTTTTTTTTAATTTGTAAAACTTTTTTTAATTTTCGCGGAATATTAAATCAAGCTTAAACTTTGATAATATTAACTTTGTATTTAAACCAAACTTTAAAAACTTTTCATATTTAATTAAGAACAATAAGCACAATATCTTAAGCTTATTACTGTTTTAATTTGAAATTTAAACATAACTGATATCCTAACCACCAAACCTAATTTAAAATACTCAAAGACTCAAACTAGCATAAGCTTATTATTGTTTTAATTTGAAATTTAAACATAACTGATATTTAAAAAACTTTTCATATCTAATTAAGAATATTCAGCTCAATAGCTTAAGCTTATTTTTTTTAATTTATAAAACTTTTTTTTAATTTTCACGGAAATATTAAATCAAGCTTAAACTTTGATAATATTAACTTTGTATTTAAACCCAGCTTTAAAACTTTTCATATTTCATTAAAAACAATAAGCACAATATCTTAATTTTAAATTTAAACATAACTGATATCCTAACAACCAAGCTTAATTGAAAATACTCAAAGACTCAAACTAGTTTAAGCTTATTATTATTTTAATTTGAAATTTAAACATAACTATTCTAACCGCTAAGCTTAATTTAAAATACTCAAAAGCACAAAACTTTTTACTTATCACAATTTTATTGCATAAGTTTAGGAGAACTGCTGAAAAAAGCTCCTTTTGACGCTGAAACGGCATTAAAAAAGCTCCAAAAGAGCTTTTACTGACGTTTAAACGGCATATACATATTATTTGTATTTGTATTTTAAAATGCTAATTCCTTACGCAGCGCATTTCCTCCCTTCAAATGTAGAAATAATATTGGAAGTAAGAAAATATTATATTTCAGTCTGTAAGAACAACTCAAAAGAAAAAGATAAAACTGGCGCAGTCGGTAAAATTAAAATTAATTATAAAAAAAAAAAAATTATTATACAATTTTTATTTTTCGGAATTTGAATTTTATTTGAAGTGCAATTAAAGAAAGACTTGTACTTTTTTACTATTTTTAATAAAGGTACAAAAATAAACAAAGTACAAAACGTGCGGGCCAATCAACAGACCAATATTTAAAACACCTATAAGAACATCTATGACATTTATATCAACATCTATGACATTTATAACAACATCTATAACAAAACATCTATAAGAACATCTATAACATTTATAACAACATCTATAACAAAACATCTATAACAACATCTATACAAAACATCTATAACAACATCTATAACAAAACATCTATAAGAACATCTATAAAAAAATATCTATAACAACATCTATAACTACATCTGTCACAAGTCACAACATCTAAGCTTACACCAACCGCAGCAGCAACATTTGTAACAACATCTACTAAACAAAAGTTAAGTAATATTCTAAGTTTTTTACTAATAAAATTTCCAAATAAAAGGAAAATAAAAATCCTCAAACCTTATTATTATAATAATAAAAAAAAAAAACAAAAAAAAAAATAAATCAAAGTATTAATTCTCTTCTAATTAAATTAATAAAATTCTTGAATTTTATTTTTATAAAAAAAAAACATTTATTTAAAATTTTAATCCTTATTATTATAAAAATGTGAATCTTTTATCCCAATAATATTTCAAATAGAGGAAACAAATATTCTTAAAATTTGTGTCTTAAATAAACTTTAAAAAATATTATAAATAATATATCTTTTTAAAATATTTCTAAGTAAATTACAATTACAAAAATATAAAAGTAAATCCTTCTATAGTAAATTTTATAAATCTTTTTATAATTTGAGTTCAATCTTTAATTTTTTTAACTCTGGTTCAATTTAAGTTTAATTGTTAATTCTTTCTACAATTGTTGAATTTTAATTGCAATTTAAATCTATCCTACTGCTAAACAGGATATTAAACTTGCTTTAGTTAAATTATAATTTACAAGTCTTCTTTAATTTTTTATTATATTTCTCTATTACTAACGTCTCTTTTGTTTTATTTTCTTAACAATTTTACAATTTTAATTTTGTTACATGTATTGTTTTCGAATACAGTTATTTTTCCTTTTGGTTCAACAAGAAATCAAATTGTGAATCTTTTATAACTGTGTATGTATATCTTTTATAACGGTTCAAGTAAATCCTTAACTTCTATGTAACTACTTCGAATTTTTTTTTGAACAAAATCGTTATATAAAAAATAATAAGACTCTTTATTTTATTTAGCAATTATTAGAATAAATTGAATTGAATAAAAACTTCTTTGTTTTACTACTATTTTATTTTATTAAACAATTATTTTAATTCCTAACTTCAACCTAATTATGAAGTGCATCGCCCACTTGCCACCTTTTACTGGCGATCAACGCGACCTAACTAACCTTATACAAAGGCTAGAACCCTTTATCCCACTTATAGAAGATCTAGCGAGGTCTCAGTACTAATAAAAAATTCAAATATTAAACCCCGTCCCAGTTTCACAAGACGTGATATTATTTTAGACAACCTAATATTATTTAGGTGTACGTCCACAATAAAAAATTTCTATGATGAAATTAACGCGTATTTGCTCCAAGGGGGAGACAATAAAGAAAAAATAGAATCAAATAAAAGAATTGCTCTAAACACATTTAAAGGTTATTTTAACCGAACCACTTAGGGAAATTATTGTTAATAGAAACCCTACAACGCTATTTGACGCTTACGAGATTATAGCATAAAACGATCACTTATACTGCAAAGGTATTCAAAATAAAATTAACTATCCGATTAATAATAATAGAAATAAACAAAAAAACATTAATAATTTTCTAGGAAAAAATTACAACCCTAATAATAACCAACAGCAAACAAATTTTAAAAATTCAAATCTCCCTACATGGTTATTTGTAGGTTAATAAACGAAACTCATGTAATTTTAACGAACAACAACAAACCAATTTCAAGAATTCAAATCTTCCTACAAAAAATTATCACAATAATAGTTTCAATAAACGAAACTCACAACAAATTCATCATAATTATTCAAATCAGAATAGGTATAATAATTATGGTTCTCAATCAAATAATCGTCCATCTAACATACAACCTTCTAGGTTCAATAGAACAAATAACTATTCAAACAATTATAACCGAAATCTAAATCTAGAACCAATGGACATATCTATGAACTCTAATAGGTAATAACATTTTGTCCACACTAAACATTAACATTGACTATAAAGAAAGGTTACTTACAACACAAAAAGCTTTTATCCCGTTCTTCTTAAATTATGAAGAAGAACAGTACTACGTACTACGCAAATAAATATGTTGATGATTCCATTAATGTTTTCAGTTTTAACCACTGTGACTCTGATAACGGACTTAACTTTAATTTTCCATCTCACCTTAATAAAAAAAAATTGCAAAATTTAAATCGCTCTTAAATTATTTTAAGGATATTTTTCATCAAGAGAATGAAAAACTTAATTTTACAAGTGCAATTAAACATAAAATAATAACAAAAAAAAGATATACCAGTTTATTCGAAAGGATACCGTTATCCTGAAATCCATAGAGAAGAGGTCGATCGTCAAATTAAAGAAATGTTACATCAAGGTGTAATCGTAATAGCATGTCACCATACAACGCACCTATTTGGATTGTTCCTAAGAAAATGGACAATTCTAACAAACAAAAGTGGAGAATTGTTATTGATTATCGTCGACTTAATGATAACAAAGTCGATGATAAATTTCCAATACCCAACATCGAGGATCTTTTTGGGAAATTGGAAAATTGTCGCTATTTCAGCACGTTAGATCTGTCAAAAGGGTTTCATCGGATTGAAGTCTACCCAAATGATTGATGTAAAACAGCATTCTCAACTGGAAGTGGCCACTATGAGTTCACTCATATGCTCTTCGGCTTAAAAAACTCACCCTCCACCTTTCAAATATCAATGAACCATGTATTAAAATATGCGTCGTTTACTTGGATGACATCCTAATCTTCTCGTCATCATTCGAAGAACACTTAGTTTCAATAAAAAAAATCTTAACCAAATTGCGCTAAGCAAGCTTAACGAAACAAATAGACAAATGTAATTTTGCTCAAGTGTCTACTAACTTCTTGGGTCATGTAATCACCCAAGGGTCATGTAATCACCCAAGGAGGTATAAAACCTGATCCATCAAAAACCAGGGCTATTCAAAATATTCCTCTTCCATCTTCACAAAAAGAGATAAAATCTTTTCTAGGGTTAAACGGCTACTACCGGAAATTTGTAAAGGATTACTCCAAAGTAGTTTATCCGTTAATACGTTATTTAAAAAAAAATCTAAAATTAGTAAAAATGAGAAAGAATACACCGAGCCTTTTAAAAAACTAAAAACTCTATTAACAATAGAACCCATTCTAAAAAATCCAGAATATAAATTTACAATAAACTATCTTAAAGGGAAAAACAATAAAATCGCTGATGGTTTAAGTCGACTCCTTTGCGCAAATGAAAACTCTTACGACGAAAGCGAATCTATAATCGAGCCCTCAATTTTACAATTTTTAAACGAAGTAGAGACACACAGTGCACCAAACATTGATAATAATGATGAAATTATGACCACTAACGTTACTATGCACTTTACAACGAACAATGATAATGACGATGAAATCATGTCTACTGCAGCTACAATACATAGCGCAAATGAAGACGACCTATATCATATTAAAATAACAGAAAACCCTGTTAACTTATTCAAAAATCAAATTTACCTAATCTTAAGTAATAATGAAAAATTCACCACGAAAATTATAAATAAAAAATGTCAAAATCTTCTCTATGTTACTAAAGATATTAAATTATTAGAAAAGATGAAACGCTGTCTACCTGAAAAAGGATTAGTATGTGTAATCAGCGATAACATTGATATCTACCTCAACTTTCGAAACCTCTATTTTAAATTCTTTGCTAATAATAAACGTCTAAAAATATTAAAATCTAACAAAAAACTACAAGATATAACGGATAAAAATAAAATTCTTGAAATAATAAAAGCTGAACACCTTCGCAATAACCACCGCAGTATATCATACAAACTGCAAATACAAATACAAAAATTCATAAACAATTGTGAAGTGTGTACCTTAGCGAAACATGATAGGAGACCTTTAAAACTCCCATTTGAGATCATACAATCTCCTATACAATTTAATGACATCGTACACATGGACATTTAGTTTCCATGCAGGAATGTTATGTATCTAACTATGATAGACAAATTCTCTAAATATGCTACCATCCACAAACTTAATGATAGAACGTGGATCTCTATTTTAAAAGCACTAAAAGAAAGGCTAATTTATTTGGGAAACATGAAGAAAAATTAATAACAGATAACGAAAAGTGCATAATACACAGTGCGATAGAACAATTTCTTATAGAAAACCAAATCGAATTTCACCAAACTACACCTGAAAATAAAACCGGCAACTCAGACGTTGAACGGTTACACGGCAGACTAAACGAACATATTAGAATCTTAGAAATTAACAAAACTAATAAAACTGAAGACTTAAACGATAAAATCTTTAAAATTATCATGACATATAATAGAACAATTCACTCTACGACGAAACGTAGACCAATAGATTTTTTAAATAAAAACATTCCAAAAGAGGAGATCGAAATTTTAGCAAAATGATTTGAAGAAGAAAAAAGAAGAAGGTTAGCAAACTTAAATAAGAATAAAACTTAAAATGAAAATGTACATGCAAACATTGTCGTTAATAGAGATATAGCTAAATGTAAGTATAAAATTCTGAGAAACTTTAAAGTAGACGAAACACATAGTCGATACGAGTAATAAAAGGAAAACTAAATACTGCAAAAAGCAACAAAAAAGAAAGTTTAAATTTCAGTAAAACCTATTACCTATTTTATTACGATTTTATTATAACCAAGGATTAGATGTCTTATCATCACCATCAATTTTTATTTTTATTAGAAATTTTTTACCAACTGAAAATATAAGAGTCTCTTTCGAGGTAGATTTCTTAAGTTAATTTTTATTAATATTCTTTTCTTTTTATGTCCAATAAAAACTTCTTTTATAATTTTAGGAAATGGAACTACTACTTCTACTCATTCTCTCTATTCCACAAGCGTCGCTCCAATCTATACAAATAAGCCAACTCAAGGATGAAAATGGTTTTGCTATTATAAAATTGGAAGAACAAAAAATGATTAGTAACTACACGAAAACTTTACACATTGTAAACCTCAATGAATACCAAGAAATAATTGGAAACTTGAACCATAATTTCAATCTTCTTAATCTAAAAGAAACAAGCACAAAACACAAAATTTTAACATCAAAATTGTTAAATTTACAACACACCCTGAACTCACTGATACCCAAACTTGACGGGAAAATTAGAAATAAACGTAGACTAATTAACGCCTTGGGGACAACAATGAAATTTTTGACAGGCACAATGGATAACGATGACTCAGAACAAATATTCAAGCAATTACAAAATTTTAACTTTATCACTAGACAAGTAACTAATAAAATTAACGACCAAGTAAGTAGTATATATATGGGGGTTCTGGCGCTGTCAAAATCAGCTGATTGGTTTTTTGACAGTTGTTTGTGTCTTGGAAAATGTTTTTTAATAGGATTTTTCGAGTTGTTTGTGTCTTGGGAGTGATTTTTAATAGGATTTTATTATTGGTGAGTGTTTTGGGAATGATTTTTGTATGTTGTTAGTAGGTTTTGGATGGATATGGTTATTAGTGGTGAATGGGAAAAATAGTGAGATTAATGGGAATGTTTAATATGTTCTGTTGTTGGTAGATGTCGTTAGTAGTGGTGGAATGGGAAAAATAGTAAGTTTAATGGGAAGTTAATGGGAATATCTAATATGTTGTGTTGTTGGTAGATGACGTTAGTAGTGGGGGAATGGGAAAAATAGTAAGTTTAATAGGAAGTTAATGGGAATGTATAATATGTTCTGTAGTTGATAGATGTCACAATTTTTGAGTGAATGGTAATAATGTGAATGTAGTAAGAATAATAAAAAAGGGGTGAAAAGATCAGTTTAATATGAAAAAGAATTTTTTTGTGTCTTGGAAAAAGATTTTTAATAGGATTTTACGGGTTGTTTGTGTATTGGGAGTGATTTTTAATAGTATTTGATTAGGTGTTAGTGTCTCGGGAAATGATGATTTTTAATGGGTAGTTAAGAGGAATTTTTATTGAAATTTAGTAGATATCACTATTTGTGAGTATTGTATTGTATTAGCTATAATGTATACTGAAATTTTAGATAACAAGTAAAGAAAAAGTCAGTCGGTGCAACCGACTAAAAAATACCCTACACCTGTTTGGTTCAAATTTAAGGACATATCCATAAGTCGTTTTAACACCATAAGAGCTGTTAATAATTTGATCGTAAGACATAGCTAACCAAATTAACTTTACAATACTAAAACATTTTCTAATTACATTATCTATAAAAAAATATTACAAATTCTTACTAATTTATCTATTTAAAAATATTAAAACAAAAAAACTTGAAACAAATGAAAATATATTTATTCCAATTCAATTACTAAATGAAAAAATTTCAATTATTAAATTTTGTGATAAAAAGCTAATATATTTAATAATTAAAATTTTTCAAAATTGCAATTATTTTGAATGGCTTGTTTATGTACCTATTAGAAAAGCTTATAAACGCAAAATATGCAATAAATGTATTTCTAAAATACATATACAAATTTAGACCTTTTCATATAATTCATTTAAATATAAAAATAAATTTTACATAAATGCAGCAAGTACCTTTGAACATAGCTGAACCACTACAATTAAGTCTAGATTTCGGAGACACATAGGAAATAGGAAATATATTCATAATATATATGTTTGTTAGCCCTTGATCTTTTCAAGGGTTTCAGAACTCGAAACCATGGTACGATTTCGCCCATATGCAGTCCCCGTCATACTTTCAATACTAGTTAACTCTTGTACACAATTGGAACGTGTTATCTTAATTTTAAGTTACTAGTTTTATTAATTTCGATGATAAGCTTTTACACATTGGTGGGTCTAAGAGAGGTACTGAACCACCACTCCAATTGATCCAAAATTAGAGGGACACGCAGGAAGTAGTAAAGAACACCCATGTGCCAAATTTGAAGCTTCTACTTTTGTTTCAAGTTATTATCTTTATTAATTTCGAAAATATGCTTTAAGGTCCTCGGAACTGAGTGCCTCGTCCCCACCCACTACTCCAATTGGGCTCAAACTTCAAGGAGACTTAGTTAATCGAAAGCGACACTCTGATACCAAATTTGGAGGTTCTATCTTCATTGGTTACGGAATTATGCTAGTTTGGCCTAAATTCGATCAAAAAGTTCTAAGTTCCGAACCCATTGTCCAAACCTCACCGTGCGCAATTGCCGCCGTAGTTTCATTACCAATAACCTACAGCAAAAATTTCATGAAGATAGCGTCATTAGTTGTTGAGTTATCGTGTTTTTTTACATATATTCGTTAGCCCTGACACGGATTAAAAGGTCCAGAATCCGAACCCTTGGGCTGATTTCGGTTTTATACAGTCCGCGCTGTACTTTAAGTACTAGTTAACCCTTGTACAAAATGTGAACGTTCTATCTTAATTTTAAGTTACTATTTTTAGTAATTTCGATTATAAGCTTTTTAACTTTTGGAAGTCTAAAAGGGGTACTGAACCACCACTCCAATTGATCGCAAATTAGGGGGGCACGCAAGAGATAGTGAAGAACACCAAATTTGAAGCTTCTAAATTTTTTCAAATTGCTATCTTTATTAATTTTAAAGATATGATTTAAGGTCTTCGGAAATGTGTGGCTGGTCCCCGACCCACTACTCCAATGGGGCCCAAATTTCAAGGACACTAAGGAAATAGGAAGGGACACCCTGGTACCAAATTTGGAGGTTCTATCTTCATTGGTTTCAGAATTATGCTCGTTTGGCCTAAATTCGATCAAAAAGCTCTAGGTTCCGAACCCATGGTCCAATCCCGAACTTACGCAGTCCTCGAATTAGTTTCATTACTAGTAACCTACGGCACAAATTTGATAAAGATAGAGTCATTAGTTGTTGAGTTATTGTGATTTTTTATATATGTTCGTTAGCCCTTCGATCGATTAAAAGTTTCAGAATCCGAACCCATGGGCCGATTTCGCCCATATGCAATCCCCGCCGTACTTTCAGTCCTAGTAACCTACAGTTAAAATTTCATCAAGATAGCTCCATTATTTTTTGAGTTATCGTGCCTACGGACGGACGGACGGACGGACATGGCTATATCGACTAAGGCGGTCACGCTGATCACAAATATATATACTTTTCCATATCTAGCTCGCTTCGTTTAGGTGGTTACAAACACCATGCCAAAGTTAATATACCCCTTTACCTATTCTATAGGTGTAGGGTATAAAAAGGGGTGAAAATAAAAAAGATCAGTTCTACATGAAAAAGAAAAAAGAGACTGGTGGTTATAAAATATTACTATATTAAAATATTATCCCCCTACTACTAGTTTTTAAAACAAAAAGACCGTTAAAATGCAAAGTTCACAGTAATGTCTTTTAGTATGACTAAGAGTAGGTATTAAATTTCAAGATCATTACTAAACATTTTAGCGATTTTTCACATATTCCAACGGATAAAGGAAAATAGTTAAAGGAAAATAGATAAAATTTTTTTTTTAATTCAAATTTGCGGTTAAAACTTTTCATAAGGTTCACAATATATGTTCAACAATTTAAAAAGGGTGGAAAACATTAAAGTTAATTTTGAATTAAAAAATATCAACTGTTTAATGTATAGTTTTTAAAAGAAAAAGTTCGTTATTTTTTAACGGTTTTTCACTTCATTCAATTAAACGTATAGGCAAAGGAAAATAATAAAGCAAAAACAAAAATTTGTGGAAAACGTTAATTTATAACTTATGAATTAGTTAGTTATTATCCTATTTGAAACGATAACATTTCTGTTTTATTGTTTTTTAATGTAATAGGTACTATAAATAGTAGAATATTTTCCTAAAAAGTTATTAGTCAGAAATTAGACAGAAGAGAAACCACTTTAACAGAACATGAATTTCCAAACAGAGAATTGTGAAGCGCAGAATTTTTTTTCTACACAAGAGTTGGCGGATTTATTTACACCAGTTCCAAATAATGTAATAGCAAGCGGAAACCTTTTCTTGAACACAGAGAATACTTCCACAGGAATTATACCGCCAAGTCAGCCAGCTATTAGACGTAAAACAAAACGAAAACAATTACATCATACGAGTAAGCAATCTAAAGAAGAAGAAATTGCAGTGATAACAAGAAAACAAAATCTAATAAATGAATTTAACGGCTATAACAACAACAGCAATTATAAGAAATTTTTGAAGGTAAAAGATATGGAAATAGAAAGACCATACGAAATCGAAAATCTGAAAAAAATTAAAACTATATATGGATTAAAATGGGTATTCGAAACATCAAATTACATAATTTTTTTGCCTAAGAAATTTCAATTATTTTTTGAAAAGAAAGCAGAATATGTTGAGGAAATTAACAATGAGACGTATTCCGTTACAGCCGACATAAACGGTAATTTAAATTTGTTATAAGTTAAAATCTAAATCATGTAACAAAAAAAATAAAAATAAAATAAAAATAAAAAACATTTGATTCAAAATTAAACAATATTCTTTTTATTTATCCACGAATTATGACTACTGTCAAACCCTAACCATTTTACAAATACTTTATTTCCTTTTTTTTTCAATACTTTTTCAACTAAATATACATCAGGATACTTTACAGGTGTAAGCTCTGATTCATAAAATCCACCAGATATGAAATTACCTTTATAATCAGTTAAATTGTAGGTGACGGGATTAGTTATATTTACTTTTTTTTGAAAATTTCCGTTGACCAGTTTGGTTGGTAACCTTTCTCAAAACTTGTTTTATATTTGCTTATTCTAACAAAATCTCCCGCTTTATATTTCCCTTTATGGAATATCTTTGGATGATTGTAAACTGTTTTTAATAAAAATTTTTCATTGCTTTTTTTCTTTATAACCTCATTAGGTTTCATTTTGATTGTATGATGTTTTGTTGAATTATACGTATTTATAATAGAATTCAAAATGGGAAGCCACTTGTAATTTCCTTGTAAACTAAATTTTTTCCACATATTACTTTTTAAAGTACGATTGAATCTTTCAACAATTGATGCCTTTAGTTCAGAGAATGTATGATAGTGATGAATATTTTTTCTATCCATATATTGCTGAAATTTAGTATTGAAAAACTCCTTTCCCTGATCAGAATGAATATTTTTAGGTAGACTATCAGCTTTTCTGAATACTTTTTTGATTGCATCTAAAACGTTGTCAGCATTTTTGTTTTTAACGGGTTCTGCATATGCATATTTTGAAAATGTATCTATTACAGTTAGTAAATATTTATATCCTTTATTCAATTTAGCATAAGGTATCATCTCAACCAAATCAATTTGCCATGTATCATTTAAACCTCTTTGTATAAATCTTCTTCGAGAAAATTTTCTTTTAGTAGGTCTATGAATCTCTTCAACAATTTGTTTTCTTGACATTCTTTGTATACCAACCAATTAAATTTTCCAGCTCTTTTTCATATTTTTCTACAAAATAGCATTGGCAGGTGTCTGGTCCAAAGTAGCCCAAATACACGAAATAAAGTGTATACCCCAATTTGAATTGTATTTTTCTTTGCTTCTTAAGTTTTCTAAATATTCTTGTAAATATAAAATGCGTTGTTTATGTTCATCAAGTAGAATAGAAGAATAAGTTTTGAGGAAGTCTTCCACATCCATTGTGAGAATAAACATAAAATTATAAATTTTTGCTTTTTTATACTTTTTGAAAAATTGGTAATTTAAATCGAACCCACTATTTAATCTATGTCTTTATAATAAAAAAAAATAGTTAATCCTTTGCAATCGTCAATTTAAATCTTTAACTGAAAAATATAATTTTAAACAAATAAAACAAATGCATATAAATTTAATAATACAATTTTATTATATAACTAATTCCTTATATAATTTTCGATATTTGTTTGTAGTAATTTTAAAATTTTTTCTTTTAATATGAATGGAATTTCAAAAAATAATCTTGAGTAATTACACTGAACATTATAGTAACCTTGTGATATATATATTTCATCTTGTAACTTCAGTTGTTGCTTTTCTTGACACATATTTAGATATTTTGTTACGTATGCTTTTACGAAATCTTCAGCACTTTTATTATATGTTATAACTACATTTAGAAATTCACTGATATTATAGAAATTATCTATTTCCTCTTCTGTCAAAATAAAAAATGTTTGTCCTTTGTGATAAGGTTTAACGTTTAAATAAATTTTTTTATGTAGATGTTTTGCGGAATTTTTTTTTTTTAAAAACTGTTTGTATACCACAATCCATTCATTATAGTTGTAATTATAAAATGTTATTTGGTTATTACGAATACGTTGAAATGAAATTCTTGTTTCACAAGACTCTGGATCAAAACCAATTGAGACTGCTAATGTGTATTCCTTATTTAAAAAATATGTATAAGCTAACAGCAAGTTTTTATTAGTATTGTATTCTTCCATTGTTACAATTAAACTGAATATTTACAATCACTGATTTAATATTTATATTTCTTAGCAATACATGACTGTACATTTTTATTTTCTCCA
The DNA here is from genome assembly GCA_963082915.1 of Dolichopus griseipennis. Classification (NCBI taxonomy): domain Eukaryota; kingdom Metazoa; phylum Arthropoda; class Insecta; order Diptera; family Dolichopodidae; genus Dolichopus; species Dolichopus griseipennis. The sequence continues at coordinate 147,875,044 of OY720441.1, read as the reverse complement.
AATATACGTTTTAATTCTTTCATTATACATTTATCATTTTCTATGTTGTTTTTTATATTATCAACATTGTTAAATAAATTCAAAAAATTATTCATACTTTTGTTCTGACATCGATAGTATAAGTAAACGCAGCAATATTGACCACAAACATCAGAAAAATCACTTTGCAAACGCATTCCATTAAATACAATACAGTGATTTTTTAATAAATTAATAATTTGTTTTTCACGTGGCTGTCTTCCATAAGAATCAAAATATTCTATACATCCTTCTTCTGGTATAAAAATTGCCAACCAATGTTCTCCAGGATCTTTAGATATCTGTGTATTAACAACAAAAAAAGATGATCTTTCGATGACTTTTGGTATACGATCTAGTGCCCAAACTCCATTAAACAATTTTTTTGTACTTTTATTACATTTCAAAATTTCCGCAATCTCTAAGGAATTCATTTTGCGGAATGTGAAAAACATAATTATTTCTTAATCTTTTATATGTTTTACTTTTTACTTTATTTATAGATTTGTATAAACGTTACGATTTTTATCTATTTGAATATTTGCATCAAACTCTCCATACAAAATAGCTGTTAAGGTAGAGGGGAGTGGTTTTGATAATTTTGCTTCAATTCTTACGGTTCCTTGATTGAGTAAACCTTGACACACTTCATTACCTGATGAATCTGGTGTTAAGTCAAATGCTAACATAAAGAAACCGTTACTAAACAATGATTTAGTTATTTGATGACCTTTATCGTTATGATGTATTCCTGTACCAGTAAAAAGTGTATTATACGCTCTAGTGAAACAATTATTTTCATCAAAAAAGTTAGTTTCTATCACCAAATTAGGAACTTGAACACCGTTAACAGATAATGAAAATTGGCTAATATCAAAATGCTTGAAATTGAAAGGATTTTTAGATCGTTTTCCTGAATACCCAACATTCTCCGTCATACAAAATATTAATGTGTTTGGCAATTGCCCAATGAAAGCATTATCTAATAATATGTTTTGACTATTCGATGCAACAGTGAATGATTTTACTTCAACTCTTTTGTAAAAATATTTAGCTGTACTTTTCTCCAAAACTGTATTATGAGCAAGTAAAATACTTGGGTTAACTGTAACATGTTTCATTCGTAAATTTCCTTCTATGATTTTCAATTGAGATTCATCAGTATCCGCTGAGAACATATAAAATTCAGGTTTCTCTAAAGTAAGTAATATACGAATATCAACACCGTTTATTAGTAAAGTAGGTTGATTGAACATATCTATATGTAATTTACCCATAAGTTCTACTACATTGCTGTTATTGTAAAGTTTCTGTCTTTCTTTCGAAGCTTTGTTTTCAGAACTCGCTACATTGGGTTTGTCCAATAACCACCCAGCACATTCTAAATGTGTTATAGCTGCATCGCTACCATAGTTGAGTAATGATTCAATGTATGCTCTATAATGATAATTTCCATCGGATGGAGTAATATTTTTTCCATTTAATTGAACATTGCATTGTTTTATTAATGAATGTAAAATATTATTAACTACACTTGGCTGGATTATTTCTTTTCCGTCGGTACCTTTATCATTATTCCAAAGTGTTCCATCTTTTTTAGTTATTTGCACTTTTAGTCTTAAATATGTTGAAGATAAATCTCTATATGTATCACCATGTCCTAGAGAGACAAATTCAATAGTTGATGAATTATCTAGAGAAGCAATGGGGTTGTAACAAACTTCTTCAGATCGTAAAATACTGGACTAAATGGGTGGTGTTTTGAAAATATCCAATTCAGATTTCATACATTCACTCATTTTAATCAAAAATATCTTTTTTTATACTCTTATTCTTCTTCTTAACTTGACGTCGTTTACTTATTAAATAATTTAAACGTTTCAAAGCTGGCCTTTTTATACTTTTATTTTTTATTTTACTTTTCCTTTTTCTTTTTCCAGAGCCATACATTTCATTCAGTTTTTGAGCAGCACCACGTCTAAAATTTTTAACTATTTCTTTACCACGATCTTTCATCACTTCCTTTACATTTGCACCTGATGCAATATCAGATAAAGCATTAATACCTGAGCTTATAGCTTCATTCTTTAATATATTTACACCTGAACTAAATATTGGTTTTAAATATCTAATTAATCCGCCGAAAAAACTTCCTAATCCTCGTCCTCTTTGATACGGTACTCCTGAGTAAAACAAGTGACCAATATCTTCCAAACCTCTCCCCGACTGAATCAAATAATACTTATAATATACTCGATCCATTTTGAAATAATGTATTTTTCTGTAACATCCGTTATTTATACTTTTTTAAAATGCAATATAATTTTTGTAGGAATTGAGCTATTAGAAAAATTTACTTTATAACCATATTTATCACATAAAAGTATTGAAATGCTATTAAATGATTTCTCGACATTACAATATTGAATGTTTCTAAATTCTTTTACAACATCATTAAAAGTATTTTGAACATTGATCGTTCTTAAACATCTTACATCTTTACCAGCTACATTTTGTGGTTCAATGATATCTGAGTATATAAAAAACATATCTGGTTTAATAATTGGAATTAATTGTATACTATCTATAAACATTTTGAAAGCTTCTATTATACGTGGTTTAAAATCTTAAAATCTGGTACTTTCAATGATACTTGTTCGAAACATGTTTTTAAGAGTCCTTCTAAAGTATAAGAAAAATTTGGTCTTAATTTTATATCCATTTTGGGTTTATTCACACATATAGTAGTGTAAGATATATTTTGAGGAAATTTTTCAGATTGTGCTGGTTTTGTATAATTGGAATCATCATTAATAAAATTAAAAATTTCCCAAATCAGTTGCCGTTCAACTTCTTTTCTTGAAAATCTTTGAAATGGTCTAATATTTTCAATTAATGTTGGTAATAGAAAAACTTTCCAATCACATAATATTTGTTTCTCCTCATACGGAATATATGATGTTCCAACTGCTATTAAATCAGTACTTTCCATCCCCTTAATATATATTTTGCTACTTTTTTCCCAATTTTCACCATATATATTTGGAACAAAATCATTGACATAAATTTCAGAAACACCAACTTTCCAACTAGAATCACACATGTATTTATTCATTTTATTAGTAAAAGATGACAATGTATTTTCAGGATAGTAATTCATAGATGAATCGCTAAGTAAAGTAATGTAAAAATCATCCTTTATTTGTATGTTGTCCATGGTGTATTACTTGTAGACTTAACTTTTCGTATTGGAAAATTAAGTTCGGTTTGAGTTTCACCAGCAGCTCTATTTGAGCGTAAAACACGACTTAATTGTTTTTTATCCATTTTATTACTATTTATAGTTTTTTCTTTTTTTTGAGGTGGGCTTGGACTGTCTAAAGGTACGGTTATAATATCTCCAGTATCAGTCTCAAATAGTTGTACATTTTTAATTGATTTCCTTTTTCTGAGACGTTCTCCTGATTTTGCAGCAGAGAATGCTTTTGAATATATTTCGTCTTCTTTTTCATCATCAATAAATACTTCATTGTCGCCAAGTGGTTCTTGTTCATAAATCTCCTCTATGGGAAATTGCATACCAAAATTTTTATTTTTGATATGTTCCGACTGAGCTTCTGCATCGCGTAAAAATGGTTTTGGACGAGTTTGAATATCTTTTGATTCGTAATACTTTATATTTTCCTGTTTTTTCTGATCCTGTTTATTTTGCTGTGAGGTCATTCTACTTTTATTACTTACTTTATATAAATTTTGACGAAATAAATACCATTTCTGAATATCGGATAAATTTTTATTTAAAATTATTTTTTTCATTTTGTTATTCAATTCACTGAGTTCAATATCTATATTTTGTTTGAGTTTATCATAAATCTCAGGTTTCACTAAAATCATTTTATTAAACATGTTGCTCATTGTAAAAATCTTCCAATTATTCCTGAAAGTACAGCACCAATTAGTGTAGGTAAAAATCCTCCCCGTTGAATAATAGTTTTTCGTTTACTAGTTAAAGACTTTTTATGACAAATTAATGTTCTCAACTCCTTTTTATACTTTTTCAACTGGTTTATTGTTGTTTTACTTAAATTGCAATTACCTTTTAATATATTCAACGCTATTTCACATATTGTTTTTATTACTTCAGGATCACAATGCTTTATAATAAGTTTTTGAAATTTCGGTTTAGAGTTTTTTAATAGATGCAATATATGTCGGTTTGCCTTCAATCGTTTCATATTTGTCACTTAAATTATCTAAATCGACTGTTTCACAATAACACAAATTCTCTCCCAATATATCACTTCTCAATCTAAATAGATCGTTAATATCTTGACTAAGATCTATAAATATATAACCGTGGGGTCGTAATGTTACTTCATTATATACTTTTTGGAATTCTTTAATTTTATTAGGATAAATTTGCCGTGATAGTGGTAAAATCTGCGACTTGTCTCTGGGGTTTTTAAAAAGTACTAAATATTTACAATTGAGAGAAATATCTCTTGAAAATTTTCCCTGATGAAACACATTTTGTGTTGTAAATATTACAGATAAGTTTCTATGATGCGAACCTCTCGTAAACAACTCCCATAATTTTGAGTCATGGGAATTCAACATCATATCATCTATTATTATTAACAAAGGATGATCATTTTCACTCAAGTCTGGTATTTCTTTAAAATATTCAAGTTCTTTAATGTTTATTGGCAATGCATTTCTATCAGGATTACACCAAATAATTTTATTTATTTTAGGTTGAATAACTGTATTCCTATTTTCTATTAAATTACGGATAAATGTTGTTTTACCACAACACGATGGTCCCGCAACCATCATTGTAAAAGGGTGATATAACATAGCCATTATAAAACTAAAAGATAAACGTACTCTCAGCTATATTTATAGCAAAATCAATATATTTATTTATTCCGAGCTTAATTCAAACAAGTTACAAAATTATATAATAAAATCATGATAATTCAAAAATATTTAGTCATTTCACTACTTTTTGGAAGGTAATAATAATTTTCTAAAAGTCGATTTACAATTTTCTTGCGGAAATGAAAAACGATATTTTTTGAAAGAATTGGCGGTAGTGGAGAAGGGAAGTTTAGTTCCTCTTATATTTCACTTCAAACCACCATATTCAGAAGAAGAACTTAATGCTGATGCAAAATATCAAAATCAGTATTGTGAAAGGAACATCAACGGATTAAAATGGAATGAAGGTGTGATTGAATATACACAAGTACCAGTTGTTCTAAAACAATATTTTGATCCTTTTGAAACAATTTTCGTGAAAGGAGAGCAAAAAATAAATTTTTTAAAAAAATATCTTACTAAACCAGATTTAATAGATCTCAGCAAAGATATGACATCACTTTATAAAATTGAGGACTTCATATCAATGTGTCTTATACATAACAATAATAACAACCCAACGAATACTAAAATTAGATGTGCTGCTAGAAACTGTTTGAATATATACATGTACTTACTAAAAACAAACAAACTTTAACAAAAAAAAGATTAATAAAATTCTTTAAAACAATAAGAATAAAATATCCTTTTTTTTATTTATTTCTTTTAATTTATATCATACCATACTAAATACAAAAAAAATATATCCTTCTTCATTGTACAGAAAGTACGTTGCGCAAAATATGCACCTGTCTACGTTTTACTGTTTTTACTAAACTAAGTCAAGTTCAAAGTCAAGTTCATTATTTATTTTTATTTATACTATAACATACTAAATACTTTTCATTTTGTAAAAAAAAAAAAATATCCTTGTGGTTCACCCAAGCGTATACAAGCAACAAGTTTTCTATAAAATTATAAGAAACGAAAAGTTCATGATCAAAAAAAAACATTTAGAATATATTATGCAATATATCATTTTTTTTTGCCTTACATAATATCAATGTTAACGGTATGATCTTCATAAATAATAAAATATAAACATATTTATTGGTTTCAAAGCAACTGAAATCATTCAAATGGAATAACCCTAATTTGCGAATTCATATATTTTTTTTTTTTCTTTCGCACTATAGATACGCATACAATTTTTAATAATTGCATTTCTTTAGTAATATTTCTCCTTTTTATTTTTTTTTTTGTTCTATGGGGTAATGTTTTTTAATATAATTCTATTTAAATTCTATTTAAAAAAAAGTTAAGTATATAAGAAATGAAATAACAATATATTGATTCATAAAGTCAAAAACTAACATAAAGTTTACTTTTCTTTATTAACTATTTATAATGGATTCTGATAGTTCTGATAGTTCAAATGAAATTATTTATTTCTATAAAAAAAGTAACCGGGCAATACTACTTGATCCCTCTTCATATATTAGTGGTATAGATAAAAGAATTGTTAAGGAAGCGTTCCTTAACAATTTACCTATAAATCATATATACACATTTTACGTAGACAGCGAAGACTATGAAAGAGCTGAAAAAATCGAAGATTATGCAGATTTTTATACAATTTGTCTAGCTAGAGCATCAACAGCAAATGTTCGAAGATTTTAGAGATCCAGAAACGGGGGAAATAAATTATATACATAATAAGATGTTAGTCCAATATGTAGTATCATTTCAAAAGACGAGAAAGTGTTGCAGATTATCAACATAAATATGCACCTAGCTGCAGTAATTGTAGGGCAATCATAAGATCTAAGGTGCTCTCTCTTGAAAAAATCAACAGAATTTTTGAAAGAATTATTATAGATAAATATAAAACATCTGAAAATTTTGTAAATTAAAAAAAAACAAACCAGCAAATAAATTTAAATAAATAGTTTAATAAAGTATACATTTTATATTTATTTTTTTTATTTATATTTTTTACATTTTAGTTATTTAGGGAATAATGTCCCCAAGCTAAAGTATGAATATTATCATTTTTTATAAATCTCTTATCATCTAAATAACTTAAAGAAACTTTACTTAAACTTTGTGTATACAATGTATGAGACTTACTTCTAAAATTTAACATTTGTCTAACTAATATTTTTTTTTTATATAAACAATCTCTATAATTATTTATTGTAAAATTTTTAACAACACCTTTTTTAACACCTTTCGCTTTACATATATTTTTTTTATTTTCAATATCAATTGAATACATTTTTGCTCTTAAACCTATGAATTCTTTTATGATGCTACCATTGCATTCGTCTTTCATCATACCTAATACTTTTTTATTTTTCCTGGGAATATTATATGGGTTTTTAGAATTATAAGCGGAAGTATCATATCTAGCATCGATATCAGGCAACATATCTTTATAAAAGTCATCTGTTTTTATAGTATAAATGAATGAATCTGTATCCATATAATTTAATCTAATATCTTGTCCGTACTTTAATTTAATAAAGTCATAATGAAACCTATACATTACATCTTTCGATAATTCTAGAATTGTAGATCTTAAATAAATGGGCTTATTATAATATACACGCATTCTATTCATCTGAATAGCAACCACTTTATTGGTAAAATGCGTCATGCTATGAAAATTTGGTCTTGAAATTAAAGCGCGAGCTCCTAGACGACGTCCACTACTCTCCCAATCAGTTACAATTTTCACATCCTTTCTTTTATCTACATTCTCCATAGTTTTTCCATAATTCGCATTATTTTGCTTTTTAAAGAAGTTTTTCTCAAAATCATTTGTTGCCTGAGTTCTATGAAAACTATTTAAATCTATAAAACATTTTAGCCAGGGAGATTGATTGAATTTTAAGCTTCTGTGGATTTTTTTCAAAATTAAACCATGCCTTAAGCAATGTCTCAAGTTTCTATAGTGGATAACGAAATTGTTTTTATTTTCCAAATCAGCTATTAATTTTTTTTGTTTCATATTACAATTTTGTTTGTTTTCTGCGCAGAATGGTAAATCATTGTGCGCATCATGTAAAGAGGATGGATATTCTAAATCCACCTCCAAAATATAACCTATATCTGAATCATCTGGTATGTTTAAAACATCTATATTGAGATTTTTACACCACTTAAAATTTGAATGGGGTAGAAAATCTGATTGAGCAAGCCCGTAAAGATTATTTACATCTAAATACATTATATATTGTGATGGTTTTGTTGCATCATAGTTTTCTAAATTTTTTTTATTAGCAACAGAATGTCTTAAGCTACATTGTGTTAAACCCCCTCTTATACCTCTTTTGATAAAATTATGAATATCAATATTGGTTAGCAGTTCAAGTTCAATTTTTGTAGTTTTTAACATGGAATCCCAAGCCAACCCGGGTGCTGTAAAATATTGACAAGGATCTAATGAGTATATTTTTTGACATATTTTTCGGAAATTTTCAAATATATCTGTTAATAACAACACATCTGTTTTTAAATAAATTTCTAAATAATCGCGATGATTTTTACATTCAAATTTTTCCCAAACTGTTTTCGCGTGAGCATAATCTTCCTCTGAACAAACACTATTTATTAAACTACTATTGAAATGTTCTTTTGACTGTAATGTAGTTTCGTTCAATTTCTCCCACGAATTGAGGTATTCATAAGGAAATATACCTTTACGTCTGATTAAAGAAAAACTTTCAACTTCTGGAAACATTTTCCTCACAGTAAATAAATCATCATTAGATAAATAAGAAGCTAATAATTCTAAACTAGAATCCATAAACCTAAACGAATCTAAAAATCGAATTTCTACAAAATTGTTTTCTTCATACTCAACCCACTTAGAAAGAGAAATATAGTTTTCTTTATTAATTGGTAGCACATTAATTTTCCCAGGAAAGTTTGCTAAAGCTTTAATAATTAAATGGCAATCATAACCACTAAAGTTATGGAAAAACACCGGAATAAAATTTGGTTTTTTAAATTGTAAATTACAAATATAATGAGTTGGACCTCTATAATTACCAGTAAAATGGCAATGATCCATTACTCTTTCTTTTGTTAAATCTTTTTCACAAATATGACAAAATTTACTTTCTAATTGCATTTTTAGTTCTAATAATTTTTATCTGTTAATTTTTTCATTGGAACTATTTTTTTTAAATACTTACAAGCTATATTTTTTACATCTGTAATCAAATTCTTCACAAAATCTTCTTCACATCCAGGATTAGTTTGCATTCGGAATATATCTAACTCATCACCATATGAATTTTTGATGTAATAAGCGAAAGAACAAGGGATATGTTCTTGAATATCTGTTGTTGAAGAAACGCTTGGATCGGGTGAACACGTTTCAATATTTTGAAGAATACATTCAAAATCTGCATAAACCGCAAAAGGAACAACCAATTTTTTCATAAAGTTTTTGAATTTTAAAATTTTATTTTTATCTTCCGTCATTGTTGTAACAATTCTGTTGCACTCAGACTCATGTCGTTTTAAATCAGCTTCACTATAGAAATGGATCAAGCAGTTATTGCATAAAAAAATTCTTCCTTTATGTTTGCTAATTTGCGAACGAATTAATCTGGATATATTTTTAATAAACACATAATAGGTTTTCTCTTCGTTTTCTATCAGCAACAGATTGATATGATGCATTTTCTTTTCTTTTGTGCAATAATATGGACCATTAATTTGAAAGAAAGTCTTGCTATTTACTTCAACTTTTTCATATCCAAAAACATTTATGCTGATTGATGGATTCATTTCTTCAAATATTGCGATATCAGCAACTTTAAGGGGAAATGTTAGTCCATCGAATTTCAAAACCATCTTATTTTGTAGAGTAATTCTTTCTGCTTGTATATCAGATATTTTATATGTTGATATTCGTTCAAGATCTTTTCCAGAGTGAAATACCGCTGCTACACTCCATTTGAAGTAATATTGATCAGAATTCATAACGTTAATACAAGCTTTTTTGTTTTTTATAAACGAGGGCAACGGTAGATATTGAGAGCCTCTCAAGGGTTTATATTGGTTGATGTTAATTTCTAAATTAATAATTCTAATTAAAGCCCATCCACTATCTCGTTCTTGAAATTCATCCGTTTTTTTTATAATATTCTGCATCAACTGATTATAGTTTTCAGATATTTCTGAATGGTGTAATATATGCACCATTTTGCTGTTAAATGACTTTATTGATGTTATAAAATCATCATTATCACCACCATCATCAAACTCATCTTCAAAATTTTGTTTTTTCTGAATTTTCATATATTCAGCAAATAGCTCTAAATTGAATTTGTACGCTTGATGTTTTGTTAACATCACACTTAATAGTTTGATGATTCTATCTTTGGAATTTTGCAAAAACGATTCAGGTAGTATATTACTTTCATTATTATTTTCCAACATGAAAGTTTCTACCCGTTCGCTGAAGTTGCTCTTCACGAGTTTCAAATCACCTTCTACTACTTCTTTTATATTCTTCTTATGTAAAAAGGTTCTAGTATGATGCAGCCAATCTTTACATAATATTTTTATATTGCAATCTAAGCAAGTTTTAGAAGTATCATTAGTTTTAACCGAACGTTTCATTTTTTATTACTGTTTTAATGTTTAATGTTTAATTTTTTAACGTAAACTAAACTAGATATTGAAAATTTATTCTTTTATATAGGACGATTTTCAAAACAGAAAATATATTTTTTTTTATATAATTTAAAAGGAATCCCCTTACGTCATTGCAGATTTCTATTTTACAATTTAAAATAATTTTAATTATTAAGTGATACATAATATAACAACTTTTTTTTGCTCTTTATACTTAAAAACTTTATTATCAAAAAAAAAAAAAAACTCAACTTTCAATTCTTTCATTCTACTGCAAAACCACATAAAATTTTTAATAAAATTGCTTATCTTTTATATAAAACATACATTCATTCATTCAACAAAATCGCAAAAAAAATAAAAAAGTTCTGAGCGTTATGATTTTCTGTTTGGAAATTCATTTTCTAGTGAACTGGTTCCTGTTCTGTCTGATTTCTGATTAATAACTTTTTAGGACAATATTCTACTATTTATAGTAGTTATTACAGTTTAAATCAAATTAATTCAAATACAATAAAACATAAATATAATCGTTTAAAATATTATAATAACTAATTAATTCATTAGTTATAAATTAACTGACTTTTTCCCCAAATTTTTTTTTTTGTTTTTACTTTATTATTTTCCTTTGTCTATGAGAACAACCGTTAAAAAATAACGAACTTTTTCTTTTAAAAACTATACATTAAACAGTTGATATTTCTTAATTCAAAATTAACTTTAATGTTTTCACCCCTTTTAAATTGTTAAACATATATTGTGAACCTTATGAAAAGTTTTAACCGCAAATTTGAATTAAAAAAAAATTTTTATCTATTTTCCTTTAACTATTATCCGTTGGAATATGTGAAAAATCGCTAAAATGTTTAGTAATGATCTTGAAATTTAATACCTACTCTTAGTCATACTAAAAGACATTACTGTGAACTTTGCATTTTAACGGTCTTTTTGTTTTAAAAACTAGTAGTAGGGGGATAATATTTTAAAATAGTAATATTTTATAACCACCAGTCTCTTTTTGAAAGAAAGTCTTCCTCGATCGAAAGAGTATCCAACTTTAAATATCTTGGTGCATGGCTTAATACTGATTGGAACTCCGATCAAGAAATCAGATGTCGGATTGAAATGGCCAGAAGTCACTTCCTTAAATTCAAACAGCTTTTTAATAACAGACAGCTCAATTTACAGTTAAGGCTACGTCTGATAAAATGTTACATCTGGTCTGTTCTTCTCTATGGTACAGAAGCCTGGACCATGAAAGTAGCCCAAATGAACAAATTGGAAAGCTTCGAAATGTGGATCTACCGAAGGATGCTGAGAATATCTTGGGTAGACCACATCACAAATGCAGAAATTCTCAGAAGGATAGGCAAAGGTAGAGAACTGCTAACTACCATTAAAAGAAGAAAAACTGCTTATTTCGGCCATGTAATTCGGGGTCCTAAGTATCAATTCCTTCAGCTGATCATGGAAGGGAAAATTTAGGGCAGACGTGGTATTGGCAGAAAACAGTTATCATGGCTCAGAAACATCAGAGACTGGACTGGAATAAGGAGTGCAGAAGAGCTAGTACACCTCACAAACAACAGAGAAGAATACTCAAATTTAGTTGCAAATATTGTATAAAAATGTTATGTATTTGTAAAAAAAGTCAAAAAGTTTTATGTAAATAAATTCCATGTGATCGCTTACATTCTGTAGAGGATCGCATTTTAGAAAGAAAGAGTCTCTTTTTTCTTTTTCATATAGAACTGATCTTTTTTATTTTCACCCCTTTTTATCTAAAATTTCAGTATACATTATAGCTAATACAATACAATACTCACAAATAGTGATATCTACTAAATTTCAATAAAAATTCCTCTTAACTACCCATTAAAAATCATCATTTCCCAAGACACTAACACCTAATCAAATACTATTAAAAATCACTCCCAATACACAAACAACCCGTAAAATCCTATTAAAAATCTTTTTCCAAGACACAAAAAAATTCTTTTTCATATTAAACTGATCTTTTCACCCTTTTTTTATTATTCTTACTACATTCACATTATTACCATTCACTCAAAAATTGTGACATCTATCAACTACAGAACATATTATACATTCCCATTAACTTCCCATTAAACTTACTATTTTTCCCATTCCCCCACTACTAACGTCATCTACCAACAACACAACATATTAGATATTCCCATTAACTTCCCATTAAACTTACTATTTTTCCCATTCCACCACTACTAACGACATCTACCAACAACAGAACATATTAAACATTCCCATTAATCTCACTATTTTTCCCATTCACCACTACTAACCATATCTATCCAAAACCTACTAACAACATACAAAAATCATTCCCAAAACACTCACCAATAATAAAATCCTATTAAAAATCACTCCCAAGACACAAACAACTCGAAAAATCCTATTAAAAAACATTTTCCAAGACACAAACAACTGTCAAAAAACCAATCAGCTGATTTTGACAGCGCCAGAACCCCCATATATATACTACTCAAGTAATAATTCTCAAAAATTTTGAGAAAAATATCCACTCAATAACCGAACACGTGAACAACCAGCAACTGGAAATTACTCAATACCTAAAAAAAATAGAAAACCAAACCAACAACTTTATTGCAAAAATATCGCAAACTACTTTCACACTCCAACTTTTGGCACAAATGACCTCAATTAATAATAATTTACAACAAATTAAAGATATTATCTTGCTAAGTCGACTGGAAGTTCTTGCTCACGACATTCTTACAGACGACGAAATTCAAAAATACAACTTAACTATCGCAGAGATGCCGTACATAAAAAAAGCTATTTTATTTAATGACGGCCTTATAACAATCGTCCTATTCCTTCTAAACTTCACTATCGAAAACTATTTTTAAGCTTTAGTCATACCATTGCCGAACGATAAAAATGTGCAATTAGACACACCTATACTAAATATGATTTTAAAAGAAAAGGAAATATTTGAACAAAATAATAAAAAGGATCTGTTGAGGAAAAACTTACAATATCCAAATAATAATTGTATTTAAAACTTATAAAATAAATGAAATAGAATCTATAGAAAAAACTAACGACGAATTAATTGTAACTTTAAACTTAGAAAGAACAAAAATTGTACAAAACTGTATTAACCAAGAAATAATTATTAAAGAAAATAATTTAATTAAATTTAGCAATTGTAATTTGAATATTAAAAACAATGAATTTTGTAATAAAGTTGTAAAACTTAAAGATGTACCTATTATACCAATTGTAAATGAATTAAATACAACAAAAACTATAAATAACTTTACTCTTAAGCAAATTCATCCAAATTGAAAACTTAAAAGCTATTGAATACTTAGAATATAAATCTAAGGTTAATTTTTATACTTTACTAACGGTTAAAATCCTATTTGTAATAGTAATTGTAATTATAATAATAAGCTCCTATTATAAAAAACAAAATTAAATGAAAATGTTAAAATAACTATCAATCTAGCAAATGTCAAACCAAAGGAAATTGAAACAAGTCCTTTTTAAATTTAAATTTTGGAGACTAAACTCTCTTAAAAATAATAAAAAAACTACTTCAGATAAAAAGCATAACTTAATAAAATGCTATAAAAAAAGAAAAACCATAGCTGAACAGAAAAAGCGGAAATTAATAAAAATACTTCCTTATCTAAAAATACTATTATAATGGGAGACTTTAATTTAGATTTGTTGGAAAGTTCCAATACAGATGTTAAAAATGACTTCTATATATTTGGTCAGTATTTTTTTAAATAAACGGTCAGTATTTTTTTTAAATAAATTATCAGTATAAAATAATATTTTGGTCAGTATAGATAATTAACGGTCAGTAAAATTTTGTATATTTGGTCAGGATAGTTTTATTTATTGGTAAGTAAATTATTTTTTTTTAATCAGTATAATTAAAAAACAAAGCAGTATTTTTTTTTAATTTAAATATTTCTTACACAAAAAAAGATTATTTAAGTAATATGTACATACATATATAAAAAAAACAACAAAATATTAAATTTGTATTCTAAATTTGGGTTGCTAACTTTGGCCTTCCTCTTGCACGTTTCTGCCCTATGGGAACTTGTTTAGCTGCTGGGGGAGGTTTAACATATTTCAGTCTAATAGCTAAACCTATGATATGCTCGCATATAAATTTTTTAAATGTTTATCTATATATAATTCTTAATCAATGGTTTTATTTAATATTATTTTAGTTCAGTAATCTTAATTTTCATATACACTTCTATAATTTTGATTTATTATTAACTTTACAAGTATCTTGTCTGAGTCAAACTAATTTGTTGTTTAATTTTTTTTACATTAAAACGATAAAAAATCTAGAAGGTAAACTGAATGACAAAAAAATGTTTGGGTTTTCCAATTAAAACCTTAAGGTAAAAGAATATTTTTGGGTTTTTCAATTAAGACCTTAAGGTAGTAAGTCGGCATTTCATGATAAAAATATAAAAATTACAGACGTAATACCCTTTTTTTGGGTTTCTTTCATAATTCATATTTTAATTAATGAAATATAAAAACTTATAATTTTTTTATTATATACTGATATTTAATTTTAATTACTGATAATTTATTTAAAATACTGACCATTTATTTTATCTACCAACATTTTAATTAAAATACTGATCGTTTTTATATTAGCCGGCGACATACTGATCATTTATTTTACCTACTGACATGTTATTTTAAATACTGACCATTTATTTAAAATACTGACCATTTATTTTATCTACCAACATTTTAATTAAAATACTGATCGTTTTTATATTAGCCGGCGACATACTGATGATTTATTTTACCTACTGACATGTTATTTTAAATACTGACCATTTATTTAAAATACTGACCAAAAATATATAAAAATACTGACCCATTAAATAGCAGCCTTTCATAATTGGCTATTATACCAGCATGACGAGATTCTCTTTTATGGAATAGAGATATTTGTTTTAAAGCTTCTCTTCGTTCTTCATATCCTTGGCAAAATAACTGCATTTGACAAATTTTATTTTATTATTGTTAGGATACATTTCGATAATTTTTAGTTGAAATTCGTTATAGATATGGTCTTCAAGTTCTGAATATATTCCAATTTTTCCAATGTTAATATATCTTCGAATTATATTACTTACATTGTTAGGAATATCGTTTCTTTCTATGTAAATGCTTCTCTTATTGAAAATTTTTTCTAGATCTTTTTCTTTTTGTTCTACTAAGATAATTTGAGTTTTAAAACGATTAACAACCGTTTCTAAAATTGGTATATGTTGCACCAAATTTTCCTCTTGAGAGTGAATGGTTGCTAAAGATTCATTTCTATCAACATGAACCGAATTTGTACTTGTAGAGTTATTATAATTTTCAAATAAATTTATTTCGTTAGTATTAACATCGATTCTACTGGGAAAATCTGCTATTTTATTTTCTTTACCCTTAATGTATTCAATTTTGGCGTCATATTCTCCTAATTGAATTAACCACCTTTGTAATCTTGGGTTAATATCTTTACCTTTATTTTTAAGTTGTAGCCATTTTATAGGCTTGTGATCAGTAAGGAAATCAAATTCTCTACCGAACAGGTACGGTCTGAAATATTTAATTCCCCATACAACTTCTAAAAGCTCTTTTTCAGGATAATTTTTTTCATGTTCGTTTAGTGTTCGGGATGCAAAGCTAATAGGATGTTCATCTTGAGATAGAACGGCCCCTATTGCGAAATTACTTGCATCGGTAGCTAATTTGAATTTTTTATTAAAATTTGGGTACTTTAATATTGGGTAATTCGTAATAATATCTTTTAATTTTTCGAAAGCATCAATGTAATTAGGATCTTTCGTATTTATTTTTATGTTTTTCTTTAGATATTTGACCATTGGGTAGGCAACTTTTGTATAATCCCTTATAAATTTGCTATAATACCCAGTCAATCCTAAAAACGATTTGATCTGTTGTTGGGTATTAGGAAGTTTGAGATTTCTAATTATTTCTTTTTTATTTGGATTAGGTTTTATTCCTTCTGGAGTTAAAACATGTCCTAAATAATCGGTTTCTTTGCAAAGAAAATTGCATTTATTTACCTGTATTTTTAACCCTGCTTTTTCTAAGGTTTCAAAAATTTTAGTTATATTAGTAAAGTGCTCTTCCAAAGATGTGCTGAAAATCAGACTGTCATCTAGATAGACTTCACAGATTTTATTAATAAACTCTCTTAATACTGAGTTCATTAATCTTTGAAATGTGGCTGGAGCATTTTTCAATCCAAATGACATTCTTGTATATTCAAAATAGCCAAAAGGAGTTGAAAAAGCTGTTTTTTTTTCTATCTTCAGGCCTAACTAAAATTTGGTGGAAGCCTTTAGCTAGGTCGAGAGTTGTGAAATATTGTGACCTTCCCAATTTGTCTAATATTGCTTCAATATTAGGAATTGGGAATTTGTCACTTGTAGTAATTTCATTCAATTTTCGGTAGTCTATCACAATTCTCCATTTTTTTTCGCTTGAATTATCTCTTTTTTTTGGTACAATCCAAAGTGGACTATTGTAAGGAGAATTGCATTCCGTGATAATTCCCTGATCTAACATTTCGATTATTTGACGTTCAATTTCTTGTTCATGGATTTTTGGATACCGATAAATCTTAGAATAGATTGGGTCATTTGTAGTTGTTAATATATCATGCTGAATTTCATGAGTAAAGGATAAGATATCTCCATCTTTAAAAAATTAATTTTTGAATCTTTTCAAAATTTTCAACAATTTATTTCTTTCATCGTTGTTTACATTGCTTAAATCTAATTTGTTCAAAAAATTTTCACTACTAGATTCTAAGGTATTTACGTTAGAAATGTCAAATGGATAAATATTGTCAATAAAAAGGATTTTGTTGTTTTTAATTTCTATATATTTTTGGTCTAGATTAATTTTAGCTTTAAGAGCGACTAAGATGTTTTGTCTTACAATTGCATCATAGCTCCTACCTACCATTTAACTCTATTACCTTCCATCAAATTCATCCAAAACTTTCGAATTCTTTTGGAATTGGTATGACTATTTCAGTAAATATTTTATTAGTTCCGTTAATAGTGCTAAAATACAAAGGTTTTTCCAATTTAGTTTGAACAGGGTTATTCAAAACCTTAGGATTAATAACACTTGTACTAGACCCTGTATCTATTAAGCATTTGATTTTTTGATTATATATTGTTAAATATATTATTGGTAAGTTTGTTTCCGAGGCTCTTCTTGAAAATTTTCGGTAGTTCCCTGAAAATTTCCAATTTCCATTGAGTCTGGACTATCATTTTAATAATTGCTATAATAAGTTTGACCTTGATTATTAAGATTTCTATATTTTCTCAATAGCGAGTTGCGAGAAAGACTGGTTCCTCTACCGCTTTGATTAGAGTTGTTGATATTTCTGCTTGGATTGGAAATATTTGTTTGTCTAGAACGTTGTGAATTATTAGCATTAAATTTGGGTTTTTCAAATTGTGACAAAATTTTGTTGTCTTTATTAAGATAACCGTTATTATTAATGTTATAATTTTCATGAACAATTGTATTTCTTCTGAAACTATTATTTGTATTTCTATTTGTAGAAAGTTCGAATTCTTTATTTCTATTTTGTTCAGATATTCTACTAAACTTTTTATATAACATGTTATTTTTATTATTTAATTTTCTGTGATTAAAATCTATTGTCCTATTATCATCTAACAATCTTAGTTTACTAAACTTATTGTTAATATCTAACATACTCATATTTTCTTGAATATGAGCCCTAATAGTACCATCTATTTTTTCTAATAAAATTTCTGTTAAATCCCGATCTACGTTTTCTGGCTTATAAATTTCTAATTTTTTTTTAACATCTAAATCATAAATTTCATTTAATTCGTAACTTACATTCCTAAACTCTTCAAATAAGTTTCTTAAATTACTAACCTTTATGTATCTGCAATAGTTGAACAATTCTGAGTAGGATTTTTGAGGATAAAAACTCTGTCGCAGTTTTGATTTTATTTCGTCCCAACTAGCGTTTTCACCAAGCTGCTGGACACATTTTCCTGCTTCTTTTTGTATTTTTTCGTTTCTTACTATCTGCATCGCAAACTGGTATTTATTTATTTATTTATTTATTTATTTATTTATTATTAATTTCTCAAAAAGAGCTAATTCAGCTCATACAGAGTATTACATATTTAAAAAAAATTATTTCATATAATAATATATTATTTACAAAAAAAAAAAAAAAATAAAAAGAAAGTCAAACAAAACTAGTTTTATGTACATAAATGCAAGAGAAACAAAATATAAAAAAAATCTTTAAATGAAGATATTGCAGTGAAACAAAATTAAGTAAAAACAAAAACAGGTGTTAAATTTTTTTTTTTTTTTTCATACAGATAATAAATGTAAATAATTAAAATACGATTCGACAAAAATATAATAAAAACAAACTAATTATATAGCAATTCAATAATTTGAAATAAACTTTTGTTTGCAATTCTTCTTAAATAAATTTTTGTTTAACAATTTAATATTTATAGAGAGACCATTATACAATTTTATGGACGAATTTAAAATTTTGTCTAAACCAAATAAATTTACTGCAGCAGAATATCGTAGATGTTGAGCGTTTCTTGTTTCATATTCGTGTACTTGTGAGCCTATTATTATTTGAGTATTTGTTTTAATCTGATTTTTCGTAATGTTATGTATGTGCGTAATCTGTACCAAATTTATATGATCTCTTAACTTTAGTATTTTCAAACTTTTGTGTATCTCGTTTGTCGGAGTTCTTCTTTCGATCCCAAAGAGATTTTTGATAGCTTTGTTTTGGATCCGTTGTAAGGTGTTAATATTTTTTTCAAATGTGTTTCCCCATATTCCAATTCCGTATGTTAATGTACTATGAAAAAGGCTATAAAATGTTGAGATTTTGATCTGTTTAGGTATACGTTTTCCTACTTTATTAAATATTCCGGCTATTTTACTAGTTTTTGCTCTTACTTCTACAATATGCCGATTCCAATTCAGATTTTCATCAATAATGACTCCTAAATATTTATACTCGCTCACTTTTTCTATTTCACAGTTATTATATAATATATGCAATTTTTCAGATTTAGGTCTTAGTAGCATATATTTTGTTTTTTTCTCATTTACTGTTAATTTATGTAGATTCATCCAGCTGTGTATCAATTTCATGTCCGAATTTATTATGTTTTGCAGTTCTAATATATTTTTTTCTGCATATACCATAACCAGATCATCTGCATATAGATATGCTTTTCCTTTTAGTGGCATGGTTGAAAAATTACTTATATAACATGAAAAAAGTGTAGGACCTAGTGAGCTTCCTTGTATTACACCAAAATCAATATCCTTTAGTTCACTTCTTATTCCTTCACATTCAGAGAATTGTTTTCTTTTTTCAAAATAGTTCTTAAACCAAAGGTGCTCTTTCCCAACAATTCCACACTCAAACAGTATTCTTAATAAAATTTTACGGTCAACTGAATCGAATGCCTTGGTTAAGTCAAAAAAAATCAAACCAATTCTTTTTCTTTTTCCAACGCATTCTTGAATTTCAACCACAACATCAAACAATGCAGCGCTGGTATTTGATTTTTTTGTAAATCCATATTGTCTACCGCAAATTAATTTGTTCTGAATTAAGTAGTCAACCAGTTGCTCATTAATATACGTTTCTAATATTTTACTGAAAACTGACGAAATAGAGATCGGTCTAAAGTTATTTATGTCACTTTTATCTCCGTTCTTTTTATAAATTGGTATGACCTTATTAATTTTTAGTTCTTCTGGAACTACGCTGTCCTGTATTGAAATATTTATTAATCTTGTTATTGGTTTTACTAATTCTTCCTTACATGATCTAATTAATTTAGTCGAAATTCTATCCACCCCTTCACTATTTGTGTTAGCTAATGTACTGATAAGCTTTAAAGTTTCACTTTCTTTGATATTTTTTAACTTAAATTTATTACATGTTCTCATTTTTGGGTAGTAAAATGATTGATCAAATTTGCTAGCCATTGTACTTCCAACATTGCAGTAAAAATTATTGAATTGATTAATTTTATCATACTTATCTATCTCTTTTCTGCATTGAGTAAAGAATTCATTTGGTTTGTCATTACTCACACCATCAGTAATAATTTCTTTAACAACATTCCAGATTTTTTGTTGATTATTCATACATTTGTTAAATTTATGACTATCGTAGTCTCTTTGCTTTTTTCTTTTTGTATCCGTTAGCCTGTTTAACCAATAGTGATATTTGGATTTATTAGACTCATTACTCAAATTCAATAAATGTTTTTTATGCCAGTAATTCTTTATTTTAATTAATTTAAAACATTCTTTGTCTATCCATGGTTTACTGTATTTATTATTATTTTTTTTTAGGACTTTACTGTATGTATATTTTTGTTTTAAATCATTAAGCTTTTCTACTATATTTTTATACACGACAACGGCAACACTTGATGAAACATCAATTTTGTGTCTATCTGTCACAAGCTGTTTTTTTATTTCATCAATATTTGTTGTAATTATATGAATGTCATTATTTTTTTGTTGTTTTATTTTAGTATAATTATCAATTTCTATGAAGAAAACATTGTGATCAGAAATATTACTTTCAAACATGTTAATAGTAATTTTTCTTATAAAATCGTTGGTGAGTATATGGTCTATGCACGTACCTGAAGCAGGTCTAGTTGGTAAGGAATGGCAGAAATTATACCCATTGTAGGCAACAATATTACAATATTCATTAACTAAATGATCATGTAAGTTAAGTATATTGAAATTAAGATCACCAATTAAGATTGAATTGTTACTATTTATGCTTTCTAGATATTTATCGAAAATAGAAAAAAATTGAACTACATTGTCTTTATCATTACTTGGAGGTCTATATATTGCTGTTATGTGAATTTTTTGTGTTGTGTTATTGATTGATATGGTTATAAAATTGTTTATGTTATCATTATACGTGTTATGAATTGTGAAATCAAGATTTTTGTGAATAAATATTCCAACACCACCACCACGACGGTTTTTTCTGCAACCGAAAACTTTATTGTAGTGTATAATATTTATTAGGTCAAGTTCATCTTCCAAAATCCAGGTCTCAGTGAAAATAATTATGTGTATAATTGAATTTATATTGTCAAGAAGAAAATTTATATCGTCCATTTTATTTTTAATACTCCTAGCATTCAAATAAAAAACTTTCAATGTGTTTGGTTTTTCAAATTTTAAATTATCTATAGAATCAATTTGTTTAACTTGGGTATTAATTGGTAAAGCTTCAAAATCTACATTGTTATTATTATTATTCATTTATGAAATTAAGATCTTTTTCTGAATTTAATTTAATTACTTTGCTTTTATCATCATATCTTATGAAAACTTTACCTTCTTTTACCCATGCATATTTTACTTGTCCTGCTCGTTTAAGATCTCTAGCTTTCTTGAAAAGAAAACTAAAGTATTGTGTAAGACGCTCATTTACATATATTATCTGCTTACTTAATTTAGTGGAGTGTGGGAATATTTTCTCGTATTTAATTGTTTTGGATTTTGTTGCTTTTACTATTTGAGCTTTGATTTCAGAGCTATTAAGTTTAAGAAAAAGTTTAAACGACTCACCCGAGTTTTTTGATTGATGTTTTACAAATTTTGCTTCTCGTATGTCTCCAGCTTCCAGTTTTACACCTAGTTCTTCTGTAACTTTTATAGCAATAGCTTTTGGATCCATATCAACAGCTTCCGGAAAACCAGATAATTCCAAGGTTTTTTTATTCTTATTTTGTTTTATGTTTTGAATTTCTAGATAGTTTTTTTCTACTTGTATCCTCAGCACTTCATTTTCACTCTTCAGCTGGATATTTTCGTCGATTAGAGAATCTATAGTTGTTTTAAAAATCTGTATATCCTTCTGTATGTCAGCTAATCTACTATCATGTGATGTGTGTTTTGCCATGATCTGATCCAATTTTTTCATGATAGCATCATAATTTAGGACCTTTGGTTTATTAGGAGCATTAAATGATACATTTGTACTAGCAGGTTGACCAATTGATTTACGCTTTTGTCGTTTATCTTTGCATTGAGAGCAAAACCACAAATTATTATGATCTTCTTGTATTTGACTGTATTCCTCAATAGTCATGCCGCCACAAGTATAATGATACCACTTTTTGCAATCTCCATCACATTGTAGTATTTCTTTGTCCTTCTTAACATTAATACTCTTTGTGCACCCAATACAATTTGTTTTATTTGACATTTTTTTTCTTTTTTTTAGTTTGTTATTTATATTATTCTATATTATTAATTTAATTTATTTTTTTATTCCGCTTTTTTAAAATACGTCCGATCGTTTTGACGTTTTTGACATATCATAATAATAACTGATGGTTATTTCTGCAAAGAGAAAGTGTAACATCAACACTCTTAATAAAGGATGACAAACTGTAGTCTGGTGAACCATTAAATGGTTTAAGATGTCTGAACTGTGTTAAAGTATGCTCAGGAGATAGCGTAAAATTTTGTTCTTCGTTGCTTTGTTGAATTTGTAGTTGTACTTGTTGTTGTTGTTGTACTTATTGTTGTATTACTTGTAGTTGCAGTTGTTGAATAAGTGCTTGACACTGTTGTATTTGTTGTTCTTGTTGCTGCATGATTTGATCTTTTTGGTCTTCCGTTAGTTGGTTAGTTGCCATGATATTTCTGTTTTTATCAAAAATTAAATTTCTGGTATTGTTTTTCATAAAATATTTTCTTCACTGTTTTTACACTGCTAATATAGTGTTATGGATTTTTAAATTAAAGATAAGAAATTTTAATTTATATTATATTTGTATTTTAATTGATAAGTATTGTTTGCAATAATACTTTAAAATATTGTACATATATTAGAGTTTATAGTTTTATTTTCTTAATTATTTATATATATATATATATTTTTTTTTCCACAAAAAATTTGTATTTAATTGTTAATTTTATTATATAGCAATATACTATTTTTTTTTTTTTATTTTGTTATTATTTTGTCAAAAACAAATTCCGAAATATATCTACATATTTATGTATATATTATGTATATAAAACACAATCTTTAATTTTTGTTTTTTTTTTTTTATTTATTTTATCTTCGGATAAAAGTGTCTCGATTCGTTTAATCCAATCTTCTGATTGAATTCCGTTTCCGAATGCGCCAATTATATAGTTCGCTTACTTTAGAGCGAAAATGAAAAGACTTAATATTTGGTGTTGTCTTAAGACTGTCTTTATTATTACAAATTATACTTATATATACTTAAATTAATATGTTTTAATTAACTTAATGCTAGATCATCAAAATAATGTTTTTTAACATCTATATATATAAAAGCGGAAGTTTGTTTATTTGTTTGTTTGTTTGTACGTAACAAGTTGGCTCCTAAACTGCCCAGCCGATTTTCATGAAAATTTGTATAACGGACCGCCAAGTTGGGGCTGTGGTGCAAGTATTTAAACTTCTTTGCTCTAAAATGAAAACGGTTTGACCGATTGACTTCAAATTTTGTATACGTGATGCTCTTTGAGAATTGAGTTGACACTATTAACAGTTCTGGAATTTGTTAACCCATGTCGGGCCGACGGGTGGTCAAAAAAAAATTTGGGTCCAAATTTTGTCCGATTTTACGAAATTGTGCTTTGGCTAAAAGAAAGCCCCAAAAAAAATTTTGTTGAGTTCCGGCCCAACAGCTTTTCATAGGTTTTTTTCAATATTTTGCTCTAAATTAGAAACGGTTTGACCAATTGACTTCAAATTTTATATACGTGATGCTCCTTGAGAATTGAGTTAACACTATCAACAGTTTTGGAATTTGTTAACCCATGTCGGACCGACGGTTGGTCAAAAAAAATTTTGGGTCTAAATTTTGTCCGATTTTATGAAATTCTGCTTTGGCTAAAAAAAAGCCCACAAAAAAATTTTTTTGAGTTGCATTAACCCATTGGGACCCAACAGCATTTTATAGGTTTTTTCAATACTTGACTCTAAATTAAAAACGGTTTGATCGATTTTCTTCAAATTTTGTATACATGATCATCTGTGAGAATTCAGTTGACACTATTAACAGATTTGGAATTTGTTAACCCATGTCGGCCCGACGGTTGGTCAAAATAATTTTGGAAGCTAATATAGTCAAAATTTGCGAAGAACTGGATTGGCTAAAAAGAAAGCCTTAAAAAAATTTTGTTTAGTTACATTAACCCATTGCGGCCCAACAGCTTTTTATAAAGTTTTTGGTTACTTTACTCTAAATTAGAAACGGTTTAACCGATTTTTTTCAAATTTTGTATATGTGTTCCGTTTTGAGAATTAAATTAACTCTTTTAACAGACTTGCAATTGGTTAACCCATGCCGGCTCGATTTGGAAGCAAATTACGTCCAATTTTGTGCAATACTGCTTTGCCCAAAGAGAAAGTGTAGTTCTGTTAACCCATTGCGGCACAGTGGCTTTTTATAAATTTTTGCGTTACTTAACTCTAAATTAGAAACGTTTTAACCAGTTGTCTCCAAATTTTTATATGCTTGAAGCAACTTGAAAATTGAGTTGAGTATGTTAACAGGCTTGCTGTTTGGTAACACATGTCGCTCCTACGATTGGTCAAAAAAACTTTTGGAAGTAATTTTGGAAAATAGTTTGTACTGCTTTGAATTACAGAAAATTTTTAAAAATTACTAGAATAATCCTAGAAAAATCGTTTTAAAACGAGGAAGATTATAGTTGCCCTTGTCAACTTTTAGATACCCGTGCATACCCACTATGGTGTATAAAATAAACCGTAATTTACTTCCCTTATACATTTAACTCATTACCCCATAATTTTGACGTAAAAAAAAAAAAAAAAAATTAACAAAAAAAAAAAAATCACAAAACAAAAAACAAAATTTTCATTCATTGTCCCATAACTTTAGCTTAAAAAAAAAAAAAAAAAAAAATTAACAAAAAAAAAAAAACAAATACATAAAAAAAAAAAATTTTCATTCATTGTCCCACAACTTTAGCTTAAAAAAAAAAAAAAAAAAAAATAAAAAAAAAAAAATTGGCCCACCCTAAAAGTCTGATGGTCCGAGTGATGTCCAACTTTGCCAAGTAACTTACCCTATTAATTTATCTGCCCAATTTTAATTTTAACCTTGTAGCTTCATTAGATTCAAAGTTATTGAATCGAAAACTTTGTATGGCAGCCCCCCGAAAATGGGGCCCTAACATTTTGAAACTTCATATAAGTGCTCGATTCATTATATAACTAACCGTGTGTAATTTTCAGCCTCGTAGTATAAATAGTTTTGAAGAAATTCATATTGGTGCAAAGAAGTTGTATGGCAGCCCCCCGTAAATGGGGCCCTAACATTTTGGAACTTCATATAAGTGCTCGATTCATTATATAACTAAGCGTGTGTAATTTTCATCCGCGTAGTATAATTAGTTTTGAAGAAATTCATATTGGTGCAAGGAAGTTGTATGGCAGCCCCCGAAAATGGGGCCCTAACATTTTGAAACTTCATATAAGTGCTCGATTCATTATAAAACTAACCGTGTGTAATTTTCATCCCCGTAGTATAAATAGTTTTGAAGAAATTCATATTGGTGCAAAAAAGTTGTATGGCAGCTCCCCGAAGCCTTGGTCCGATTTTAACCAAAAACAATAGGGAACCTAGAAATTGTCTAAAAATGACTTTGTGTGAATTTCAAGACTCTAGCCCTTTTAGTTTTTGAGTTATCGTGCTGACACACGGACGGACGGACAGACACACATAGCTAGATCGACTAATTTTTCGATTCTGAGCCGATACGTACCCTTGACACTATATCTAGCTCGTCTAGATCGATGCGTTACAAACGGAGGAGTAATTTTAATATACCCGATGTACATATATGTATGCACGGGTATAAAAATTGCTTTCATACATTTTAAAATTTACTCCGTGTGCAATTTTTGGGTTAACTTTTTGCAGTAATATCAACTTCAATTAAACGTTCATGGAGAGACGCAGGAACGCGCACCGGGTATTAGCTAGTTTACTAATAAAGTTAATTGACCAGGAAATTGCATTTCCTGTTATTGCAAAAATATGAAATACTTAAAAGAAAGGTGAATGAGTTACTATATTATGCCAACACATATGTGTATGTCAACATAATATTATGTAACTCACGTGAAGGTGATTCTAATGCTGTGAAGGTGATTTCATTACATAGTGATCTAGCAAAAGCGGAATTTTCTAACTCAACAAATCCTGCTACCTTACCAACCAATGTTCCGCCAACTTTTCAAATCAACCAACACTCAACGACTCATCCAGTAACATTATCTACTACTTTTCAAAAGAACCATCAAATACAACTGTAAGTAGTATAATAGTTTTTTAAAAAACAAGTTCAAATGTATTAATATTAGAATAGTTAGGATTATACCAAAAAATTTAAAATATAAAACGAAATAAAATTCGTTTAAGACTATGGTACTTATTTCGAAAGTTGATGATATAATAGCTTATAAACACTGGAAAAATGGTACCATAGTTCTCTACGCTTAATAAATCAAATATAAATTCACATAAAGCTCTTTATAATCCATTTGCTATATCTTTAAAACTTCTAAACCAAAAAAAATTGATTTCAGCACTCAAACAATTAAAAAAGATACACAACCATCGGTAAGAAAAAGAGATGGAAATTTTGGGAAAGCGGGTTTAAACAGTAGCAATGATACTAAAGTAAATAATAACAAAAATTATCCTAATTTTGTTCAGGGAGACACGTTGGGACCCTCATCTAGTTATTCAGTTGTTCAAATTATTAGTAATAACATTAGTGACAAACTATAAACAATAAAAACAATTATATAATATATAAAAATTGGAACTTTTGTTTGTTTGTTTGTCCAGGATTTACGTGAAAACCACTGGTCCGATTGTCACCAAGTTTTAAAAGAGTAATTCTGGGAGCTCTGGAGGTGAGATAGCCTATGTCACATTTTGATAGGTCAACAGGTTGTGGCTCCAGAGCCGTTTTAAGCTTTTTCGTTTTTTTTATGTCGAGTCGTAACGGTCAAACCTTGAAATTGATTGACTTGAAATTTTGCACGAATGTTCCTCTTGCCAAAAGGAATTAGTTGTACAAAGCTGACTGAAATATATTAACTGACTTCGGCCCGGCGGGCTTCCAAAAAAGTTTTTGTTTCCGATTTGTGTTCAATTTGACAGGTTGATTTTGGTGGCCAAAAAAGAGCCTGCAAAAAATTTTAGTTAAGTTCGATTAACCCGTCCTTCAAGTCGACGCCATGAAATTTTCTATAAATTTTATTTGCTTAAACGGTTAAATGAATTTTATTGAAAATCTTGTACCATCATTTTAATTTTAAAAACCCACCCACGAGTTTAAAATGGTTTTTGGTTTTTCACCAGGTTAATTTTCAAATTTTTGGTATTAACGCAAGTTACCCTTTACTCAAAAAGCTCACTTAATTAATAAGACTAATTTTTTTGCTTTCCTCCAATAGTGCAAAAGCTAAATGAGATAATATTAATAACAATAAAAATAAAGCTAATAAAGAATCCGAATAATATCCTTAAATTTAAATAACATAACATTTTCTTTCTCTACTTTTTTTTGTAAGTCTTTGTTTTTATCTACTTCGCAGATGTTGTCCTTATAAATAGATTTCAGTGTAAAATTGCAGTTTTTTCTAATAAAATCTAAAAATCAATTAATTCAATTTCGTATATATTATGCTTAAATACATAGTATTTTAAAAAAGTTTTTCCAAAGAAAAGCCTATATTTCTCTTTCAGAATTTTCAGGTAAGTACAAAACAAAATATAAGTTGAAAAGCAGAATTTTAAACCTTTTCTAAACCATTGACTACATTTTATTCAAAAGTTGGCAATTCAAGTAAACTACTATTGACATAATATAATGACATAATGGCAAATTTAGTATTCCCTTTTGACTGATAGTCAAACGGGTATAATTAAACTTATATGTAAACTGGCTATTTCCCGGTGCACGAGTTACGCTACAGCTGGTAACCCTAACCCAAAATAATATAACTGACCTTCAACAGAATTCACTTTACAAATATAAAATCTAAAACAATAATATTCTTTAAATAAAACAAACTTATTTAAGACTTTTTTTTCTTATTCTATTTTTCATTTTTTCATTCTTATACAAAAATGCAATTATGTACATTTTTATACTATCAGCATAACCAGTTCAATTACATTTTAACCTTTTTATACCCGTATGACTATATAGTCAAAGGGTATAATAAATTTGCCATTACGTTTGTGACGCAGAGAAGGAGGGGGGGGTAGATATAGACTCAAGTGTATGGATCGGATCAGAATCTAAAAATAAATCGATTTAGCTAAGTATGTCCGTCCGTCCGTCCGTCCGTCCGTCCGTCTGTCCGTCCGCACGATAACTCAAAAACTAAAGGAGCTAGGATCTTGAAATTTTCGCAAATTCGTTTTTTTGCAATAGCCGCCATCGCTATTTAAATCCAGCCATTTTGGTCCATGGGTTTGGGTAGCTGCCATACAACTCCTTATTTTATATGAGCATTACTCTCCACCTAATGAAGCTGGGTGTCTGAATTTTTTCCAAAAATTGTTTAGTGTAATTGCCAAAGTTTCCGCAAAATTTGGTTGGTCTACGATAGAGGGTTCGAGTAGCTGCCATACAACTCTTTATTTTATATAAGTATTCCACTACACTTAATAAAGCCAAAAGTAATTAACCGGATGATATAATGTATATGTTACGGTCATACGGGTATCCCAGAGTTGACACAGTCTACTCTACTACACTCTTCCTCGTTTCATTTAAATAAAATAATATAGTAATTTGATAAAAGAACATATGTTGAAATTGTGCCACACAAAATTCAGTACGATGATTTGTTAACAAATATACATCTTGTAATAAGTAAATTTCTTTTTGTAACTCGATACTGAATTTTGTTTCGAAATATAATTTCGATAAAAAATTATAATTAATGTTAAAATAAGTAAATTTCATTTTTTTTTTGGTTTTAGAATAAGAATTCAATAAATATTAAAATATGTAAAATGAAACCAATATTGAGTAACATAAATATAATATGTACACAAATTTAAGTTCGAACAATATAATACATTAAGTACTTGTAATTCGAGCTCAAATTTGTTGTGAAAGATTTCTTTTAATTAGTTTTAAAATATTATTATAAATATGTTTGTAAAAAGCAAAAAGTCTTAAGATTTCATTCAACCAGTTAAGGTGAATTTGAATAAATAAAAAAAAATTAATTTTAAAATTAATAACTTTGTGTTTTTATTTAAATATTAACCAAAAACGTAATTGGCGCAGTCGGTTAGTTCTAACTCAAAAGAGAATAGATCTAGTGAAATTGAAATCGAACCGAAAAAATACTTAAATTTAAATTTAAAATTTTTTTAACAAACTTTATAAACAGTGATATATATATGAATTTTTTAATATAAATTATTGAAAAAATAAAATATAAAAAAAATAGAAAATTGTTTAATAAATAAAAAATATATATATATATATATATACTTTATGCCAAAAGTAAAAACGAGTGGTTTTGAAAGACCGCAACCTTACACTATACCACAAAATAATATAATAAAAATAATAGTGAAGTTAGTGATATTAGTGCAATAATAAAACAATGCCAGACATAATACACCAGCTTCTGGACTTCGATTTCAGCTGTCAAGCGATCAAGTTATAGTATTCTTGGTGAAAATTAAAAATAAAAATTATTATAAAAATCAAAAATTCAATAATATTTAAGATTAAAAATCTGATTAAAAAATCTAACGAAAAAAAAAACTTTAATAAAAAAATAAATTTTTTAAAATAAATAAGTGGTGTAATTACAGATTGCATCCTATCAAGGATAGCAATCATGCCATCAAAAAAAAAAAAAAACATATTAAAAGAGACAATAAATGTCAGATTTAAAGAAATTCTAGACAAAAGTGAAACTAAAGACCAACAAAAAGCTAAAAGCGGTGCAAGCCGAATAGAAAATTTAGTTGAACATTTAATAAAAGAAAATAACGAATTACGAAAAGCCTTAAAAAAGTTTGATCCTTCAACATCATCTAGTTCACCAAGAAACGAGTCGAACTATTACAGTTCATTAATGGATCTTACCGATGAATACAGCGAAACAGAAGAAGATAACAACGACCAAGCAGAGCCAAAAATTGTGGAAATTGACGAGGAGGATACATTTGACGTCCTTAACCTCAAAAAAACATCAACAAAAAAAAATGAAAAAGAAAAACGACCATCAACTATTAATTTCCTGCGCGGAAAAGGTGAAAAAATGCCACCAATAAATATGTTTGATACTAGAGTTGACAGGCTAAAATGTCTTATAAAGAATAAACTAGGAATAAAAAATTTTGCCATAAAAGAGCACAATGAAAAGCATTCATCATTGTATACATATGATATGGAAGATTTTAAAAAAGCTCGTGCATTGCTAGAAGAAGGTAAAATTGATCACTTTACATTTACACCTAAAACGGAAAAAAAGAAAACTTTAATCCTAAAAGGTTTAAATAGTATGTACTCACCAGAGGAAGTTCTTCATTTCCTAAAAGAACAAGAAACAACAAACATAAAATTCGAAAAGGTTACACGATTAACCACTAAATATTCAATTAACAACGGAATAACTCTTCCACATTATATCGTTCAAGCTTCAGCTGATAGCTTGACAAATGATATCATGAAAATTAATGTGCTGGACTACCAAATAGTAAGATGGGAAAAACTAATAAAATCACACAACTTACAATGCACAAAATGTCAACGCTTCTCGCATTCAGCTGCTAATTGTTATATGCAGTTGAGATGTGTAAAATGTGGCAATAATCACAGGCCGGAACAATGTTCAATATCTGCAGAAGATCCAAAAGATAAATTATTCTGCACCTTGTGTGGGAACCACGGGCATCCGGCATCATACACCAAATGCCCAGTTTATATTAAAAAAATGGAGCTTCGCCAAAAAATTAAAGATAATTCAAAACAAAAAATTGTAAGTAAGCACTTTAATTCAAACTTTATTGATAAAAATATTTCATTCTCAAATATTGTAAAAAATAGCACAAAACAAAATAATTCTAACCTTAAAAATAACAATAATAATTCTAATAATACAAATTCAAATTTAAACACCAATAATAGTAATGATAGCATTTTAATTGAAATTAAAAATATTTTAATTAATATGCAAAATGAAGCTATTACACTAAAAAAACAAATTAATCAAAATTCTAACAATGTTAAAATTTGTATGGAATCATTAAAAATTAAACACTAATTTATAAATGAATTTTAACAATACTAAATTAAAAATAATATCCATAAACGTCAATTCACTAATCTCCAACAATAAAAAGCTTTCTCTTATGCACTTTGTAGAGTTCAATAAACCTGACATAATTTGCATGAGCGAGACAAAATTAAAACCAAATAACCATATGGCATTGGATAATTATGACATAATTAGAAATGATAGAAATATCGATATTGATGGTGGCGGTGCTGCCATATGCATTAAAAAATGTTTCCAATTTGATATTGTAAATAATCGCATTTTCGATAGTTTTCAATGTATCGAACCATGCATTATATCATTACAATTAAAACAAAGAAAAAAATTATTTATAATTTCTATTTATGCATCAAATAGGAATTCAAATAGTTTTTTAACAGAATTAGAAAAAATATTCGAAATTTTAAATCTTTCGAATCTCAATAATTTCTATATATTAACTGGCGACTTTAATGCCAAACATACTTCTTGGTTAAACTGTGTTAACAATACTCGAGGCAATCAATTATACAAATGGTTACAAGACAACAAAATTTTATACAAGAGTAACTTACTCTTAACCGATGCACCAACACTACCACGTGCAAATTCTTATATTGATTTAGTGATAACAGATATTAGAATAAAAATTTGTTTTGAAACAAATCAAAACAAACTCACCACTCTCCCATACGATAGTGACCATAATGCCATTCAAATTCCAATGTCACTAAAAAATGAAGAGCTTTTATTGCAAGAGTTACCAAGTCATAGTAATAAATTCATATTTTCAAAAGTAAACTGGGGCAAATTTCAAACTAAATTAAATTCAAACTATTTTTCCAAATACAACTCCAACAATTGCAATAAAATTTTCGATAACTGCAATTTGTCTAACCAAAATGTAGATTATCATCTTTTACAGCTGAACGAAATAATTCTTAAAACTATGGATGAAGTTATACCAAAAATTAAAAATCAAAATAATTTAAAAAAATTCTACTCAGTTAAGCTAAAAATTCTTTTAAACAAAAAAGACAGCCTCATGAACGATATACATAAGATCAAAAAACAAAGATTAAACTTTTCTAATCAACAAATTCAACTGCTCAAAAGCCTCCTAAATAACATCAATACATTAATTAAACAACAAATTAAAATAGAAATTAATAAATACTGGCAACTTCGTCTCCAAAAAATAACTCCAACAAATAGTTCAAACATGTTCCCCGAAATAAATAAAATATTCCGCAAAAACAAATACAATCAGATTTCAAAATTACACATAGACCAAAACGATATAACTTTACTCTCTCAAAATAACATAGACTTCAACAAATTAAATAAAACCACCACAAATAAATTTATAGTAGAAGATCAATCACAAATTCACAATGTACTTGGCACATACATTGAAAACACTCACAAAATCAATATACCTACAAATAACAGAATACATAACCAAATCATAAATAAAATAACACAATTCAATAACTCTCAAACATTAAATTTCAACTCAACTCTGAGTAATTTCTCCAACACAAACAAATCATCTGAGCAAAGTGGTGAAAATAGCGAATTCACGAACCAGTCAGAGCTTTCTTTAAAGTTTAAAGCTTTAAAAAATAAAGTTTCTTCTGGTATCGATAAAATCCCAAACATAGTTTTAAAAAATTTAAGTGGTGTAATTATTTCGAAATATGTTATCCTATTCAATAATGCAATAAATAATTCGTATTTTCCGCATATTTGGAAAACATCGAAAACGATATTGCTAAAAAAACCTGGCAAAGATCCAACCAATCCCAGCAATTATCGACCGATAAGTTTACTGCCAAACATTAGTAAAGTATTTGAAACCTTAATAAACGATAAAATTTCAAATTATGCAAAGTCAATCAATCTTATTCCAGAAAATCAGTTTGGCTTTAGGCACAAACATGGTACTGTTAATACTATAACCAAATTAACCTCAGATATCTGCTGGTTCATAAACAAGAAATACGGCATTGGTGTCTGTCTGATTGACTTTGAAAAGGCTTTTAATTCAGTTTGGTTGGATGGATTAATCTATAAACTAATAAAATATAAGTTCCCGCCACGCTTAATTATACTGATTAAAAATATGTTATATAACAACAAATTTTTAGTATATAGCAAAAATAACGAGTCTGACAAATCATTCCTAATTGAAAACGGTCTTCAGCAAGGTATTGTTAATGCACCTATCCTTTTTACTATATATACAGCAGATCTTTTATTCTTGCTAGAACGAGTAAAAGGAAATAACTACGCCCTGGCATTCGCAGATGATATTATAATATACTCTGCGAATGACACTGTAAATAGCATTCAATATAATGTACAAAAAATGTTTAATATTGTGCAGGATTATTGCAAGATATGGATATTAAAATTGAACTACAACAAATGTGAAACCATATTATTCCGTAATACGGTTGACAAAACTAGTTCAGACATTAGAAAAAATTGGAAACATTTTAAAATTAAATCGCCTATGTCAACTCTCGCAAACAAAAAATTCGTTAAATATCTTGGAGTTCAGTTACATCGAAACTTAAACTTCATAGATCATGTAAAATACTCAATAGATAAAGGCAATAAATCCTTTATAGCAGCTAAAAAACTCTTTTACAACAAAAATATTAGCAATAGAGTTAAAATAATATGCTACCAGACATTAATTAGGCCAAATCTTGTCTATGGGGTACCAATATGGTACAACATTAGTGAAGCTTAATGGAAAAAATACGTAAATTTGAAAGAAAGTGCATAAGAGTTTGTATTAATAAACATAGAAAGCCTGAGTCCGAATACAAGCATTTTTATTCTAATAAATATTTGTACAAGGAAGCCAAAATCATGAGAATAGATAATTTTATGATAAAATTAATCAGAAGTCATTTTGATAGAGCATTAAAAACTCCAGAAAATGGTTTAATATCACATATATTTTACCACAATGAGGAGTACATTAAGAAGACCTTGCTCACGGGTTTTATAGCTCCTGAGCACTTCATCTTCTTAGACAAATATAGATACACTCAAAACCAAGATCATGTCCCTATACTATTTCATTATAGTAGACGGGCTACATGCAAAAAAATCGAGTATATCCCAGGCAATATTAACGGAGATAATTTAAGATACGAAATGTCCATACCAGAAAAAGATAAAATTATAAATAAAGATTATTGGTGGTTAAATACATCTTAATATAATTTTTAAAAGCATTTGTGCTATTTTTAGTCAATAAGTTAGTTTATTTAAATTTAAGTTTAGGTTAAGTTAGGTTAGGTTAGTTAAGTTTTATAAAAAAAAAAAAAAATTATTAAACATTGGTTTTTTTAAATTTTTCAATGATGTATGAATAAGATTGTACTACAATAGTTTTGTACTTCAAAACAGAAATAATTTTACTTATTATATATTAAATTTAACATAAAAAAATTCAAATATTTTTAAATGTTAAAAATAAAAGAGTTATACCTTGTTTGTTAACTTTGTTTTGTAGGTTAAGACATTCATATGTAAAAATTATTACAAAATGAAAGTTTATTTAAAAAAAAAAAAAAAAATACACCAGCTTCTTCTCTGACCATTGATTATTTAATAAAAGATGCTCAGAGAATTCACGAATTCAGAGGAGACAATGAATATGCCCTCACATCATTTATAAGAGAATTGGGCACTATACTACCCCTCTTAAATTCAAATCCAACGATAAAAGAATATGTATTCCAGATAATAATAATCAACAAAATACAAGGAAAAGCACTGAACGTAATACGGTGTTTAGGCGATGCAACTTGGGAGCAAATAAAAACCATACCATCAATACCAGGAAGCACTTTCATTAAGATAAACAACCGTAAGTGAATATTTTAATAAATTAAAAATAGTCTTAGCAAAACTAAATGAAAAATATAAGTTTGATTCATCCAACTCTGCAGAATTTCATCCAAAGGTCAATGAACCAATAATTTTAAAAACTTTTATAAATAATATTGAACCACACTTGGCTACATTAATTTTAAGTAGAAATATTGATAATTTAAGAGAAGCATATGATTTATTAGAAAGCTCAGGGCTAATAAGAGAAAAAACTAATTTTCAAAATTATTCTTTTAATAAACCTAAGCAAAACTGTCAAAATAAAAACAAATATAACAATTATTCTAATTATAATCAAAATTCAAACTACAATAATAATTTTAATAACAGAAATTTTTATAACTCAAATTCTACACAAAATCGATATACAAGTAATTATCATACTAATAATAATCATAGCAATAGAAATTTTTATAATACAAATTCAACACAAACTCGACTTAGTAATAACAGCAATCATAACAGAAATTTTAATAATTCAACACGAACTCGACTCACTAACAGACAAAATGTACAACCGATGGATACTTACGAACCCGAAGAGGAGGTAAATTTTCTCTCATCGCCTCAGAAATTTACCTACCAATAATTGTACTACTTACTATTAATAATACAAAATTGAGATGTTTAGTAGATACGTGGTCTTCTACTTCACTCCTTGACGAAACTCAACTACCCCAATATAAAAGAAATATTTTAGTGAAACCTAAAATTTTAATACCCTTAATAATCAAATATTTGTAAGAAAAGAGATTAAAACTGATTTACCTTCAGAATTCAATGAAGATGCATTTATGATTTGGAAACTAACAAATTTCCATAATAAGAGTTTTGATGCCATTATAGGTCAAAACTTACTTAAACCATTAGGGGCCATTATAGATATGGAAAATGAAATTTAAAAAATAAATAATAAAGAAATAAAATTTATAAATAATTGTCCATACAAATTCGAAGAAATTTGTCAATTAAATAAAACTAATTTGGATGATACAAAATTCAACATCCTCTTTGAATCCTTAAACAAAGAAGAAATTAATACCTTACATAATTTGCTTAAATCATATAGGGATCTATTTTATAAAGAAGGTGACCAATTAAGTTGCACTTCAAACACTCAGCATCAAATAATAACTAAAACTGATAGGCCTATATATTCGAAAATATATAGATGTCCTCGTATTCACGAACAGGAGATATCGAAACAAATCTCAGATATGCTAAAGCAAGGGATAATAAAAAGGAAAGTAACTCTCCTTACAATAGTCCGCTATGTATAGTACCCAAAAAACAAGACAATTCGGGAGAAAAGAAATGACGTCTTGTTGTGGACTATAGAAAATTAAATGAAGTAACTATAGAAGATAAGTTTCCTATACCCAATATAGAAAATATATTGGATAAATTAGGAAATTCGCATTACTTTACAACACTAGATTTGGCTAAAGGGTTTCGCCATACATAAGGATGCCGTTTGGATTAAAGAATGCTCCGGCAACTTTCCAACGCCTTATGAATAATGTTCTTAAGGAACATATCAATAAAATATGTGTATGTTACTTGGATGACATACTTATATTTTCTACTTCATTAGAGGAACATAAAAATAGTATAAAAAAAATATTTAATACTCTTAGACAGCACAACTTAAAAATTCAAATAGATAAGTGAAATTTTTTTGCAAAATAAACAGAGTACTTGGGTCACATTTTAACTCCAGACGGAGTAAAACCCAATCCCAAAAAAGTGGATGACATTTTAAAATTAAAACTTCCCACTACACAAAAACAAATTAAATCTTTTTTAGGTATAACGGGATATTACCGAAAATTCATTAGAGACTATGCCAAATTGGCAAAACCGCTAACAAACTATTTGAAAAAGAATAGTAAAATAAATATAAGAGACTCCAACTATATAAATGCCTTTGAAAAACTAAAAAAAGTTATAACTGAAGACCCTATACTAAAATACCCAGATTTTAACAAAAAGTTTCAATTAGTAACAATTGCTAGTGCTTTTGCCATTGGTGCAACTTTGCAACAGGATTCAGATCCAA
Source organism: Dolichopus griseipennis (assembly GCA_963082915.1). NCBI lineage: Eukaryota > Metazoa > Arthropoda > Insecta > Diptera > Dolichopodidae > Dolichopus > Dolichopus griseipennis. Next base: position 147,837,038 of record OY720441.1, on the reverse strand, counting down.
TATGTTATGCTAGCAGAACTTTAAATGACCATGAAAAAAATTACTCTACCATCGAAAAGGAATTGCTTGCCATTGTTTGGGCCGTATTTATATGGGAACAAGTTTAAACTTTTAACAGATCATCAACCGTTAAAATGGTTATATGCAAAGTCTCAAGGAAAAGACATCAATTTTAGATTAAATAGATGGTTATTAAAATTAGGAGCGTATAACATGGATATTTAATATATAAAAGGCAAGAAAAAAAAAGTGGCAGATTTCCTTAGCCGAATAAATAGAAATAAACACGAAATAAATCTCTTAGAAAATATAGAAAATATTAATAGTTCTCAAACAAATTCTAGTACAAATTACTCTCTTGAAAATAATGTGGATTCTTCTGATCTACAAGCTGTATCTGAAGATACAGATTATAATGATGAAACTCTATATCAATTAAGTAATAATACCAATTATTCAATGCAAAATAATATAAATACTTCTGACTTGAAACCGTTTCCGACAACGAAACTGTACATTCTCAAGAAGAAGAGGCAAATGACCATTTCCCAATTTTAGATACAGTTGTGAATAGATTCAAAACCCAAATAATTCTCAGCGACAATAAAAACAAAGATATAGAAAAAATTTTTAATAACAAAAGGATATTCTTAAATTCCGAAAATATAAACAATAATTTAAGTGACATATGTAGAAGACATATAAGCAAATAGGCATTTTTTCTGAATTAAACGATGACAGAGGAAGAAACTCTAAAACAAATACATAAATACCAAAAAAACAAAACAGGTCATACCGGTATAAATGAAAATTACGAAGGTTTGAAAAATGCGATATACTTTCCAAAATGAAAAAATATCGTAAACAAATATATTAATAATTGTAATATCTGTAATCGTGTAAAATACGATAGAAACCCAATCAAGAAAAAATTCAAATTGACAGAAACACCAAAATACATTAAACAAATTATCCATATGGACATATATACGAACACGAAACAAAATTTTTTAACATTTATAGACCGATTCTCTAAATTTGCAACTATTTTTCACTTAAATGAAAAAAGAAAAGTTAAGGGAGTTCAAAGCGCAAAGAGGGAATTTCAAAAAATTAATTACAGATAATAAGTTTAAGAGCGTAAATATTAAAGACTACCTTAGAAATGAGCAAATTGAATTACATCTAGTTAAATCTAACTTAAATCTAGTTAAATCTGGGAATTCCGATATTGAACGGTTGCATAATACCATAGGTGAAAAAGTTAGGATTTTAGGTATTGTAAATAAAGAACTAAGCATTATCGAAAAAATGTATAAAGCTGTCGAATGGTATAATAACAGTTACCATTCGGTTACAAAAGAAAAACCTATTAATATTCAAGAAGGAAATTGTAATAAAAACAAAATTTATGATTCGTTACTAACAGAAAAATCTAGATATATAAACAAACTTAATTTAAAAAGAGAAAACTATACCGAAAACAGAACTGAAGGTAATATTAAAAATTATAAAACCGTTAGACATAAGGAACAGCCTAAATTTATAAAATCCAAACTAGAAAATATACATCCAACAAACATTAAAAGAAACTATAAATTTTCAGGTAAATTAATATTAACAATCTTCCTAATGCTATCAACAATACCGATGGAAATCCAGGCCCATCTCACATTTGAAAAAATCGAGTCGGACTTAGGATATACAGAAATCAAACTGGAAAATATGGAATTAGTAAAAAACTATAATACAATCTTACATATCATTAACACCAAAGAAATTTCAGAAATACTAAACAAATTAGAAGATAACATAAATTTATCAGTAATACAAAATAAACTTATCTTAACTCAACAATTAAATGTCGCGAAAAATAAGGTTAAAACTTTAATTCCACACAGACACAAACGGGGTCTAGTAAATTTCGTTGGTACTGTTCAAAAATGGTTGTATGGTACAGTGGACGATTCTGATCAGCAAGAAATTGAAGATCATATAAAAATCATTGACCAAAATAATCATAATGCCATAACAAACTTAAACAGTCAAATAACAATTAATAACAATTTTAATAACACTTTTATTAAGCTCAAACAAATTATTGAAAACGACCTTAATTAATGAGAAACTTAACGACATAGACACTCAATACATACACAACAATTTATAAATACTTACTTTACACAGATTTTGCACTAAAAATTAAAATTATACAAGATAACATTGAACACGTTCAGGACAATATAGAATCAGCTAGACTAGGAATAATACACAGCAATATATTAACAAATGAAGAAATTTTAGAATACGATTTTGATTTTAATAGATTACAAAATATTAAATTAGCCACATTCATTGATAGTAAAGATAACATTGTTTTCGTTATTAAAATACCTAATGAAACAATCAGTGTACCAACAACTATGTTAATTCCAATAGGTGATAGATTTAAGAATGAACTAATGTTTGAACAACAAAAAAATGGAAAAATATGATAATAAAAATTTTAATCATGAAAATAAAAAAATATAAAAGATTTAATAATATCAAAAAACTGCATTTTCAAAGGAAACTGCTTAAAAATTTTCAATAATGTATCAGAAATAATTGTTTTAAAAATAGGATTAATTTTAGTAAAAAATCAAATAAATGTTAATTTTAATAGTACTTGTGATGAACGAAAGTTCAAAATAAATGGAAATTACATATTCAATTTTAATGATTGTTCAATATATATAAATGGAACAGTTTTTAATAGTAATCTAAGAGAATTCAAACAAAGTTTTACGATATCAGATTATCTAAATATAAATCAAGGAATTAATGAAAATATCAGTTTTAATGACATAATATTAGAACAAGTAAAAAATATTGAAGAAATAAAAGAAATAAAATATCATAATTATATATATTATAAAAATATAATTATTATATTTACTTAAGTCTTATAATTTTTATAATTTTATTAGTAATAAGCACAGTTATATTTCTATTAATATTATTCAAAAAATTCAAAATATTTAAATTTGCGACCCAGGAGAGTCTTAATCTTAAGGAGGGAGGAGTTACGCCACAGCTGGTAACCCTTACCCAAAATAATATAACTGACCTTCAACAGAATTCACTTTACAAATATAAAATCTAAAACAATAATATTCTTTAAATAAAACAAACTTATTTATGACCTAATTTTATTATTTCCTTTTTTTTTCTTATTCTATTTTTCATTTTTTCATTCTTATACAAAAATGCAATTAAAAACATTTTTGTACAATCAACATAACCAGTTCAATTGCATTTGAACCTTTTTTCATTTAAATAAAATAATATAGTAATTTGATAAAAGAACATATGTTGAAATTGTGGCACACAAAATTCAGTACGATGATTTGTTAACAAATATACATCTTGTAATAAGTAAATTTCTTTATGTAACTCGATACTGAATTTTGTTTCGAAATATAATTTCGATAAAAAATTATAATTAATGTTAAGATAAGTTAATAAGTTAATTTCATTTTTTTTTTTGGTTTTAGAATAAGAATTCAATAAATATTAAAATATGTAAAATGAAACCAATATTGAGTAACATAAATATAATATGTACACAAATTTAAGTTCGAACAATATAATACATTAAGTACTTGTAATTCGAGCTCAAATTTGTTGTGAAAGATTTCTTTTAATTAGTTTTAAAATATTATTATAAATATGTTTGTAAAAAGCAAAAAGTCAAGTCTTAAGATTTCATTCAACCAGTTAAGGTGAATTTGTATAAATAAAAATAATTAATTTAAAATTAATAACTTTGTGTTTTTATTTAAATATTAACCAAAAACGTAATTCACGTTGCCCCCTGTCTCTCAATGGAGTTTTAATTAAAGTTGATTTTATTGAAGAAGGTAACACAAAAATTACACATGGTGTACATATTAATTTTAAAATGTAATACAGAAATTATTTTTTCAATTTTTCAACAAATTTATCAAATTTCACTTGAAACTTTTCATAATTATTAAATAATAATAAAAATAAAAATTTTAATTCAGTTCACATTATTCGCCGTAAACCCACTATCCTCAACCCTATCGTCAAGAAGCACCAAATTGTCAAGAAGCACCAGGTATAGAAAAATTAGAGATAATCGTTCAAACGGTTTTGCAAACTGTTTTTTAAAGTTTATGTTTCGCAATCGGTTAAAATAACGCGACAAAACTTTGTTTTAAACATTCCTTTAATTCAAAGAAGTTTTACATACTTTCAAAAATGGACGTAATTTACTTACAAATTTTTTTTTTTTTTGGACATTATATGTACTTTTTTTTGACAAGTTCTTCAAAATATTAGCCGAAACTTGCTTTTTTACAATTTGCACGCTCCCGGGCAACGCCGGATAAATCTGCTAGTAAAATATAAATTTTATATGCCGGGTAATAAGAATAAGACTAGTAATAAGAATAATAGCAATTTTAGTAATAATAACAATAATATTAATGATGATACTAGTAATGATAATAATAACGACATTAATGATAATTATAATAATAATAATAAAAATAATAATAATAACAATAATTATAATAATGTTGTAAATAAACAATATTAGTAATAATAACAGTGCCTCATATCTCCAATTATTGAATGGCAAAGCAATCATTAACTGAAGGTTTTAAGTACTCACTGTATAGATTCAGAGATGAGAAAATTCTTAATGCGAGACTTTTCCTGGCTTAATATCATAATGATTCGCACAATCGCGTCCTACAAGACAAAACGAGGATTCAATTATCAGTTCTTATTCACAATGAGGGCGTTCCATCTAATTAAAAAGATTTGTATAGCCTTTATCTCAGATTTCATAACAATATGGGCTTTACTGCTACAGATGTCGAAGAAGATTTAGGCTTTTCGTAGTTATTGTGATAGTAACTAATTCAATCACTTGTATCAATCTCGCGAGAACAATAACAAGTTTTTTCGTCCAAATACGAAATAATTATCCCAGTCTCGTACAAAATTCTAATCTCATTTAATTATGTAATGTTACGAGAACTAAAAAAAAACTCTCAATCTAATAACAATATCAATAACATCAGAATATTTTGTCCTAACTGTAGCGATATAAGAGACCAGCTTAAAAAGTTTCATGTTGATGCTCAGTCATGTAATTTCAATAAATTAGCTATAACAGAAACATAGCTCAATGATTCGTTTAAGTACGAAAAAGTTCTTAATGGTAAATGGTCCATATGCAGAAAGGATCGTGATTATCATTTTATAAAATGATTCTGTTCGCGAACGGATAGTTATTTATCTCTTGTACCAACAATCACTGGTATATATTCTTGCTTTGAAACCAATTTATAAAATTAAACCTTTTTACGAATACTTTAAATCTAGGTATTGTTATTTTCCTCCGTGCTCAAACGATTCCTCATATTCTGAATTACACTGTCTATCACAACTTAATTTTGGATATGCATGAGGATGACACAATCTTTATTTGCAGAGATTTTAATCATTTTTCTCTTTCTTTTATTATCGATGATTCACTAACACTAACACTACTCATCATAACGCAATCATTTTCAAGTTTTCCACTTCTATCCAACTCTTCGCTTAATCTTACAATAATGAAATTGAATATGATTTTTTCAATGCAGACTATCAAAGTATCAATAATGCTTTGTCACTTATTAACTGGGAAGAACTGTTACTTCAACTGGATATTATTTCGCTTGTCTCTATGTTTTATTCAAGGCTGTTTGCAATTATTAACACTTTTGTCCCTAAAATTCGTAAAAAAATTTCCAGATAATTTTCAGAAAAGTTTATCGTTCTAAGGGTCCAAGCCTTCTTCGACTAATTCTTTATCTACCAGCTCAAAACTGTTAATCTCAAACTGACGTCATTTACATAATTATATTCTTAAAACATTTTTAGTCTGCTTCAGTTGAAAACTATCTTGTTATAGCCTTCTTGTCGACTATAAAATTAATGAAAAATATCATGGTTCAGAAAGGGTTGTTCTATCACAACTAATCTTATGATGTATACTTCTGAAATACTGAAGTACTGAACCAAATGGAGAAAGCATACCAAATTGATGCAATTTACCTATGTGTTTTTTTTATTTTAGTTATTTACTTATTTATTGTTAAAAATTTACTAAGTGATATACATATATTTTTAAATTTTTTTTTTTTGGTTATTTTTTTTTTCTTAAACTTTCGAATTTATTTTTGTATATTTTTGATGTGTGTATTATAGTTTTGGTATAAAACTTCGCAGCTACTTCCTAATACTATTCAGCAAAGTAAATTATTTAAAAAAAATATATATATATATATAATTATATAAATACAAATATTACAGCTCTTACAGTTATATACTATGGCCAATATAAAAGTTCACTCTTGGGTTATACTATGAACAAATGAAGGATTATTCTTTAATGAATGCATAAGTTTTTTAACCAATATATCTAAATTTGAACTTCTTTTTAACTCCAACGGATGTTTATTATAATTTCTTTTTAATGACAAGAAACAACTATTCCGTGATAACTCTATTCTTGAATTGGCATCATTTAAATTGTTTAACCTTCTTGTATTGTAATTATGAATATAGTTTTTTCTGGTAATTATGATGTTTTTTTTCTACACCCTTTTTTCTATTTTGAAAATTAGTTCGTTTTTTCCTAAATATCTGATGTGCGAAATAATATTAGAACAAGTAAAAAAACAGTCAGTCGGTGCAATCGGCTTACAAATACCCTAAAACTATTTGGTTCAAATTTAATGAGAAGTCATTTTAAAACCATAAAAGCTTTTATTAGTTTGATCGTAAGACATAGCTAACCAAAATATTTTTATAGTACTAAAAACATTTTCTAATTACTTTATCTATTTAAAAATATTAAACAACAAATAAAGTTGAAATAAATGGATTCGTAAAATGCAATTACAAAATTACATATTTAAAACTTTTATCCAATTCAATAAAATTTTACACACATGCAGCAATTACTTCTTTTCAGGATTTTTAGCTGTAGTGCATTTACTGTTCAATGTTTTAGTACCTTTGATTAATTATTTCTATTTTAAATAACTTTTAAACTTATTCTCTTCATTTACTTAATTTTTAATGTTTTATATAATTAAACTCAAAGTTATTCGAAAGAAATATTAATTTGTAATAATATAAATATAAAAGTTTATATAATTTAATGGTTTTTAATATTAATTAAAACCATTAGAGTTTTCATTAGCTTTTCATCACAAAATTTAATAATCAAAATATGCAATAAATGTATTTTTAAAGTACAAAGCCAAATTAAGAACTTTACATAAAAATTTCACAACTAAAGTATTGTACACAATTTCTTAATTATATATTACCTATGGAAATAATTCAATAAAATATAGATATGATATAATAAAAATTAAAATATTTCATCATTTATTAAATTTTTATTATTTATATTATTTTATTTATATAAAATATAATACTAAATATGTTTTATAGTAAAATTTTTAGCCTTTTATAAAAATAAAAGTATTAAATATGAACGGAAAAATGAAATAGTGTATCAAATTTGTTTCTATCTTTATTAATTTCGAATATATCCATTAAAGTCTTAGGAGTAGTGGGGGTGGTACGCAAACCGCTATTCCAATTTTACGTTCACAAAACAAATAAGAAGAAACACCTGTACCCCAAATATAAGGTTCTATCTTCTCTGGTTTCGAAATTATACTCGTTTCGCCTCAATTCGATCAAAAGCTTCTAGAATCCGAACTCGACCAGAACCAATTTCCGTATTACTTTCATTACTCAACCTAGAATTTTTAATTTCATCAAAATAGCGTCACCAGGTTTTGAGTTATGGTGTTTTTAAGATATATGTTTGTTAGCCCCGAAACTATGGTACCATTTCGCCCATATGCAGTCCCCGTCATACTTTCAATATTAGTTAACCCTTGTACATAATTGGAAGGTTCTATTTTAATTTTCAGTTACTATTTTTATTAATTTATAAGCCTTTAAACCTTGTGGAGGTATAAGAAAGTTACCTGAACTACCACTGCAATTGATCATAAATTAGGAAAACCTGTAGGAAATAGTAAAGACCACCCTTGTGCCAAATTTGAAGTTTCTATATATGTTCGAAGCTACTATCTTTATTATTTTCGAAGATATGCTATAAGATCTTCGAACTATGTGGATGGTCCTTGACCCATTAGTCCAATTCGCTCCAATTTTCAAAGACACTAAAGGTGTTTAGAACTGTGAAGATGATACACACTACTCCAATTGGTTCTAAATTACAATGACTCTAAGGACAAAGGAAGAAGCGCACTGATACCATATTTTCTATCTTCATTGTGTTCGGAATTAAACTTGTTTGGCTTAATTTCGATCAAAAACTTCTGGGATCTGAACCCATGGACTGATCTCGACCGCACGCATTTTCCGTCGTAGTCTCATTACTAGTAATCAACAGCACAAATTTCATATAAGAAGCGCCATTAGTTGTTGAGTTATCCTTATTATACCCTACACTTATGAAATAGGAAAAGGGTATATTAACGCATATATATAAAAAGGTATATATATGTTTGTAACCACCTAGCAAGCTAGATATGGAAAAGTATATATACTTGTGATTAGCGTGACCTCCTGAGTTGATGTAGCCATGTAAATCCGTAGGCACGATAACGCAAAAACTAATGGAGCTATCGGGTTCTGGTACCTTTGAATAGTTCAAGGGCATATTATGTATTATATTTTATAAATTAAAATCAAAATATTTTTTTAATGAACGACAAAATTTTTATTTTTTTATTTTTTATTATATCATATCTATATTTGAATATATAATTATAAATTGAGCTATAATATATAATTAAGAAATTGTGCACGATACTTAAGTTTTAAAATTTATTATTATATTTAAATTAATTATGTGAAAATTTCTAAATTTGTCAATGTATTTTAGAAATACATATATTGCACATTTTGATTATTATATTTTATGATAAAAAGCTAATGAAAGCATTAATGATTTTAATTAACATTAAAAACAATCAAATTATATAAACTTTTATATTTATATTATTACAAATTAATATTTCTGTCGAATAACTTTGAGTTTAATTATATAAAATATTAAAAAAAAAGTAAATTAAAAGAATAAATTTAAAAATTATAAAAAAATTGAAATAATTAATCAAGAGTACTAAATCATTCAACAGTAAATGCACTACCGCTAAAAATTGTGAAAAGAAATAATTACTGCATGTGTGTAAAATTTTATTGAATCGAAATTTTATTGAATGAACATTTTATTGAAGTTTTAAATATGTAATTTTACGGTTGCATTTTACGAATCCACTTATTTCAATTTTATTTGTTGTCTAATATTTTTAAATAGGTTAATTAGTAAGAATTTTTAATATTTTTGAATTGATAAAATAATTAGAAAATGTTTCTAGTAATATAAAGTTAATTTCGTTAGCTATGTCTTACGATCAAACTAATATAAGCTTTTATGGTTTTAAAATGCCTTCTGGACTTTTCATTTAATTTGAACCAAATAGATGTAGAGTATTTCTAAGCGGGTTGCACCGAGTGACTATTTCTTTACTTGTTTTATACACCCTACTGCCCGTTAACCGCCCGTTGGCACGATAACTCAAAAACTAATGGAGCTATCTTGATGAAATTTTAACTGTAGGTTACTTGGACTTAAAGTACGGCGGGGATTGCTTATGGGCGAAATCGGCCTATGGGTTCGGATTCTGGACTTTTTAATTATTCTATGGACCAAGGAACATATGAAAAAAATAAGGATAACTCAACAACTAATGGCGTTACAATCATGAATTTTATGATGTAGGTTACCAGTAATGAAACTATGGCGGGGACTGCATACGAACGAGATCGGACCATGGGTTCGGATCCTAGAAGTTTTTGATCGAATTTAGGTCAACGAGCATGATTCCAAATTTAAAGAAGCTAGAACCTCCAAATTCGGTATCGGGGCATCCCTTTCTATTCCCATAGTGTCCTCGAAAATTTAAACCAATTGAAATAGTCGGTCGGGGACCATCCACATAGTTTCGAAGACCTTAAAGCATATTTTTGAAAATAATAGAGATAGTAACTTCAAAAAAATGTAGAAGCTTCAAATTTGGCACAAGGCTGTTCTTTACTATTTTCTACGTGTTCCCTTAATGTATGATCATTTGGAGTGGTGGTTCAGGTAACTCTCTTAGACCTCTAAAGGTTGAAAGGCTTATCATCGAAATAAATAAAAATAGTAGCTTAAAATTAATATAGAATGTTCCAATTGTGTACAAGGGTTAATTAGTATTGAAAGTATGACTGCGACTGAATATAGGCGAAATCGTACCATGGTTTCGGGTTCTGGAACCTTTGAAAAGTTCAAAAGCTAACAAACGTATATCTTACACCAAAACTCAGAAACTATTTTGATGAAACTTATATACCCCCACTACTCCCAAGATCTTAAAAACCCCATAACTCAAAAACTAATGACGCTATTTTGATGAAATTTTTTAGGTTACTAGTAATGAAAGTACCATGGGAATTGATTCTGGTCGAGTTCGGACAATGAGTTTGGATTCTAGAAGCTTTTGATCGATTTGAATCCAAACAAGTATAATTTCGAAGCCAAAGAAGATATTTCTTATTTCCTATGTGTCCCCGAAATTAAGATTTAATTTTAGTTGTGGTTCAGGTGCCTCCGAAATCCCAAAATTAAAAAGTTTATCTTCGAAATTCATGAAGATAAGAAGTTTAAATTTGATACACGAGGGCTCTTTCCTATTTCCGTTTTCATTTAACATTTTTTTTTAATATTATGTATAATATTTTATAAAAAATATTTTTTTAATAAACGATTACATTCATTTTTTTTTAATTTTCATTAAATCATATATTTTATTAAATTATTACCATAGGTTACATATAATAAAGATATTGTTTATGATACTTAAGCTATGTTCAAAGGTACTTGCTGCATTTATTATGCTTTGATTAGCTTTTTATCACAAAATGTAATAATTCAAATTTTTCCACTTTTGTATTGAACTAGAGTAAATATATTTTCATGTAGTCGTATTTCAAGTATTTTGTTTTTTAATATTTTTAAATAGATAAATTAGTAATAATTTGTAATATTTTTGATTAGATAAAGTAATTAGAAAATGTTTTTAGTATTATAAAATTGGTTAGCTATGTCTTACGATCAAATATATAACAGCTTTTATGGTTTTAAAATGACTTGTGGATATCTCGTTAAATTTGAACCAAATAGGTGGCGGGTAATTCTAAGTCGGTTGCACCGACTAACTGTTTTTTCACCTATTTCATATGTAACCTTGTTTTTTACAATTTTATTCCCTACACTTATGAAATAGAAAATGGGTGTATTAACTTTGTTATGATGTTTGTATCCACCTAAAGAATGTGAGCTAAATATGGAAAAATATATATATTTGTGATCAGCGTGACCTCCTGAGTCGATATAGCCATGTCCGTCCATCCGCGGGCACGAAAACTCAATCGGGTCATGGGTTCGGATTCAAGAAGTTTTTGATCGAATTTTGGGCCACACAATCATAAATCCGAAAGTAATAAATATAGAACCTTCAAATTTGGTATCAGTGTGCCTCTTCCCATGTCCTTAGAGTACTTGAAATTATAAACCAATTGAAGAAGTGAGTCGAGGACCAACCACGCAGTTCTGAAGACCTTAAGGCATATCATTGAAATTAATAAAAAAAAGTAGCTTAAAATTAATGATAGAACCATCCAATTGTGTACAAGGGTTCACTAGTATTGAAAGTATGACGGGGACTATATATGGACGAAATAATACCATGGTTTCGGGATCTGGAACCTTCGAAAAGTTCAAGGGCTAACAAAAACATATCTTAAAAACACCGTAACTCAAACTAATTACGATATTTTGATGAAATTTAAATTTTAGGTTACTAGTAATAGAAGTGATATGGGAATTACCTCTGGTCGAGTTCGGACAATGAGTTCGGATTCTAGAAGCTTTTGATTGAATTGAGGCCAAACTAGTACAATTTCAAAACCAAAGAATATAGAAACTTATATTTGGGGCGCAGGTGTTTCTTCTTATTTATTTTGTGTACGTGAAATTTTGGATGAATTGGAATAGCGGTTTGCGTACCACCCCCACTACTCCCAAGATCTTAAAGCATATATACCAAAAAAATAATGATAAAAAATTGTTTACCTTTTTTTTTTGTTATTTATTAAAGAATTGAGAGAGACAGTTAAAACTGGTGTAAATCTCTCTTATAAATTAACTTACAACTAATTTAATATTTTCAATAATAATAAACATTAATAAAAATTTAATACACAGTTTAAAACAGTTTATTTTTTTCTTTTGTTTTTTTTTTATTTTATAATTTTTTTTTTTAATTTTCTTATATATTTTTCAATTATTTAGTACAATTATATTTACAGCTTTCAATCATTTGTTGAATAACCTTATGTTTTAATAATATTTTATATTCACAGGGAGATTATTAAAGATTTTTAAGCCATTAAACATAATATCTCTTTAAACCCTTTCAGTTCTTGGTGTTTCTAATCGATAATGGTCCGCACTTCTTGTTAAGTAGCTATGAATTGAAGCATTTGTTTGTATTTTCAAATTGCTTTTGACTAAGTTATTTGATATTTTGTAAATCAACTTGCAGTTTTCCAAAAATATTATTTGTTCAACGGTAGGTAAATTTCGATCCGAATACAGTGATGTAGTTGAAGAATCGTATGGAAGTCTGGATAAAATTTTTATAGTTCTGTTGATAATAAGGCTAACTGAACTAATGACGTGTTTGCGTGTTTGACTCCAAACTGGAATTAAATACCGTATTTTAGACTGAATGTGGACGTGGAAAACTAATTTAACTACATCTTCAGTTAGTTGCATCTTCCTATTGCACCAATTAATGACATTATGGCTTTATTTAAATTATCTATATGTATTTTCCAAGATAGATCTTCATCAATAAGTAAACCTAGATATTTCGATGATTTTACTCTTTGTATTTGTAATTATTAATACTGATTGATAGGTAATGTTTTCTTTATTTTTTTGTTTAAATATGATGAGTTCAGTTTTAGAGACGTCAATTGTTAATTTGTTATGATTTAACCACTCACTAACTTTGTACAAATCATTATTAATATTCTCTTCCAGTTGTTTATAATATAAGCTAAATAAAGAATAGGGCCAAGAAGTATGCCTTGCGGAACTCCAATTTGCAGACTTGCTTCTTCACTAATATGATCATTTATTCAGGTTTTGATTTTACGAGAATTCAAATAAGATTTAAATAGATTTGATGCAACTCCTCTTATACCCATTTTAAAAAGACTATTTATTAATATATCATGATTTACGGTGTCAAAGGCTTTTTTTAGATTTTGTGCTGCTACCGTTTAAAAAACCAAATTGGTGGTCGCCAATTAGATTTGAATTAGTAAAAAATTGTTAACACCTTTTTTTTTCCCCCTGATTTAAAAATTGAAATGATAGTACATTCTTTAGCCCTATTTGGAAAAACACCAGGCGATAAAATTTCATTTATTTATCAGAAAGCTTGTTTGATATTATGTGCCTAATTAATTTGATATGTTTAATTGTAATGCCATCTTGTCCTGGAGATGAATTAGTTTTAAGCGAGTTTATAATTTGAATTATTTCATTATTATCTGTTGGAGTAAAATAAATTGATTTCTGGTTTTGTGATTCTGTGTACTTAGTATAAAAGGAGTAATCCTGAAGAAGCTAATGCTTTACTTACATTTATACATCCCGCGATTTCATCATAAGAGTTACACATTTGATTTTTTTGCCCAACGAAGTTTTGAAATGCATTGCAGTTAGTTTTTCAATAGTTATTCGTGTCATTTGTTCAAGTGTGATATCGCATTTTTCAATATTTATGTACAAAACTGTGTGGTCACTAATAGGATTATCCGGCCATTTGATCATTGTGGTAAATGTTTAAAAAGTTGAAATAACGTGGTCAAGGATGCTTCTGTGAATAAAATCACATAAGCAACTGCAATTTACTGCTTGACAACTACAATTTACTGCTTCCGTTCATTACGGTATCATTGAAAATGTTAAAGTTGTATTATTCAACTATATTAACATATGTATTAGTACTTTCTTTATTTGATAGGAAATCTATGTTGATATCACCTACTATGATAAAGTTTTTACTAAACGCCTTGAGGAGAATACCTACTAAATCAATGTAATCTTATTTATCATTATCAGGAGCATTATACATTGTAATAATTTGAACGTTAGGCTTACAATTTAGTAGTTGTATTCCAATAGCATTAAATTTCTCATTTATAGAGTTTGGTAATGCAAGAGAAGTAAATGAGATATTGTTTTTCATATAAATTGCTGTTCCACCTACCTCCCCTGTCATTTTCTCTACAAGAATGGATGGATAAAAATTCAGGAATCTGCATAAATGGAATTTGAGATGAATAAATCCTTGTTTCATTTAATATAAAAACATCCGAAAAATGTGATTTAATTAATAAAGTTAGCTCATCAATTTTATTCCTCATACTTCTAATATTAACATACAAAATATTTTTTGATTTATTTTAATTGACTATATTTATAGAGTTCATTATTTTAAGATGAGTGTCATATATTTATTCCAACTTTCTCTAACTTTTTGAATGTAGTCTCTATAGTTATTATCAATATGTCTTTTGTATGAAATTATCTTATTATGAATCTTTATTGACGTCTTCTTTGGAAATTCCTATTCTTCCATGGTAAGTGAAATATAGCATAAGCATAACATACACCAGTATGAACATAAAAGTATGACAGGAAAAGCCTGATATTATTGTAAATTCTGAAGCCCCTCAGCCGTGAAAGCACATAGACACTGTCACCATCCTCTACTGCTTTACGTGTAATTTTTACTATTGATGGTTCAAGTGTGGCAAAACGGTCTTTCTTAAACGATTTAAGTTTTTTTGAGGATTAAGCGTTTCACTTTTAACCCAATTTGAATAATTGCGATTTGTAATGTCATTGATAGAATTTATATTGTTGATATTATAGTATTTTAGTTTTTAATATTATTTCCATTATTTGTTATATTATTATCATTATTGACGTTATTATTTGTGTTTATAATGTTTTTCTTATTACCCCATAGTTTTGATAGATATTTGTTAAACACATTGCCATTAATGTTATTGAAATAATTTGTTTTAGAACCAGTTTCTTTTATTATTACATTTTTATTATAATTTGTTGATGTAGCAGTTTCATTTTTTGAATTTTCATTTTTTTAATGGCTTTTTTATGGTTATTTGATTAGTTGAATTAGTTAATTTTGAGGTTAACATGTTTTCCTTTTATTAGTTCAAATTAGTACAGCTGCAATTTCAGCAGAAATATTTTGTGAGGTTTCACTTAAATTAATTGAATTATTTTTAACTATTTCGTCAGCATATAACTGTAATTGCTAATAACCAATTTTCTTTTTTATGAAGTTAGTTCATTATGTTCTATGGAGTGTCTCTTTTGGGTAGCTCCATAGGATCAGTGGGTGTAGTATGCGATTACTTAGCTGACGGGTATCCTGGTACGTTGGCCTAGCCTCTACTACACCAAGTCAAATCTCACCTTCACGTTGGTCCCCCCTGTTACGTCGAGTAATCCTACCGGAAGATCTGGTACCCAACCCAGGTGGAGTAAGTAGGATCGACAAACCAACGAGATTTTGGCGGGTCGAGTCTTATGTATTCAAAACATAGGCTTGATTTAGGAGCGTCTGCACCAAGAATTGGCGGCTCCAAGCGGCTGTCTGTCTTGAAACAAGCGGCTCGTTACATAAACGTGTGTGGGATGTATCTGTTCATCCAAAAGGCAAGTGTACCTACAGACATGAGCTTATGGTGTTATCAACTATATCTCATAAAACACTAACTGTATAAAATATGCAAACATGAACAAAAATGCGAATAGATATATTTCCCCAAAAGGTAATTATAGTAATATGGTGAATCCTCCTTTGACTTCTTCAGTCAATGTAAACTGCACATCGGATTTGGGGGTGCAGATAAATTCATTTTTAAATATAGGATAAGAGAATCGAACACAAGTTCAAAAAACCGGTCACGTGAAATAGTAAAAACTTTTGGCTACAAGAAGCGGACACTAATCGGAGCATGGAACGTGAGAAAACTATATGGTGTTGGGCGATACGAGCAAGCCGAGCGTGAAATGTTACGATTCAATATTAACATACTTGGCGTCAGTGAAACTGAATGGGGAGGTTGTGGTGAAATTATTTCAGACAGTAATTTAACTCACATGCTGTACTCAGGAGATGATGAAGCAAAAAGAGGAATAAGCACCGGTGGAGTAGGAATTATGCTACATGCTGAAGCAAGAAGTAATCTTATCTCCTGGAAACCAATATCGCGCAAATTGATGACTGCTGCAAATAATGTTACGCTCCTACCGAAGAATCACAAGATGAACGAAAGCAAAATTTTTACACTCTACTTGGGACAACATATGATAACGCTCCCAGAGCTAACATAAGGATTATACCGGGTGATCTAAACGCAAAAGTCGGAACGGAAAACTCTGGTTTAGAACGAGTCATGGGACGGCATGGCATTGGGTAAGAAACGACAATGGCGAAAGGCTCGTAGATTTTTGCAATATCCGCACAGCTAGTCATTGGCGGTAAGTTGTTTCCACATAAGTCATGTCATAAGTTAACATGGGTTTCCCCAAATGGTCAAACTGAAAACCAAATAGACCATTTCATTATCCAGCAGAAGTGGAAGAAATATCTTTGCGACGCTCGAAATAAGAGGAGCGGTGACGTTGGAAGCGATCACCATTTAGTTGTTGCTTTAATGCAGTTAAGAACAGAAGCGGTCCAAAGACGAAATCAAGTGCCTGTCAGAAGAGCACTCTTCGATGTTGAAGCGTTAAAAAAATCCTGCAACACGTGGAAATTTTGTACAAAAATTCCGAGAAAGGGCATCAACATTGAATGAAGCAAATGAACGAGAGGACGGGGCAGTTTTTATAGATGAAAAGTGGGATAAAGTACAACAATCATTTATAGAAACTGGAAGAGAAACAATACCCCGATTATCGCAGCAAAAAACCCTATGGATCTCACGAATTTCGTGGAACAACATAGCCAGACGTAAAGAGCTGAAAAACAAAATAAACTCTGAACAGTAGGGCACATAACAGGGCACATAAAATCGCGCAGAGAAGTGTAAGACGAGACAGAAGGAAACAAATAGAAAACCTTGCTACAGAAGCAGAGATAGCCGCAAGAAGAGGTGATGGCAAAGCCTTATTCAGGCTATATGGGAAGAAGAAAAGTACCCGAGTGAGTGGAAAGAAGGAGTTATTGTTAAGCTGGCAAAAACAGGTAACCTGAAACATTGCAATAACTGGCGCGGTATTACGCTGTTATCTGTCTTCTCGAAAATAATGACAAATATTATACTCGAAAGGATCAGAAGCAGGATTGAAAATACACTGAAAAGACATCAAGCGGGCTTTCGCAGTGGTCACTCTTGTGTTGACTATAAGAACACGCTGCGAATAATACTCGAGCAATCAACAGAGTTCGGGTCGCCCCTACATCTCATGTTTGTAGACTTCGAGAAAGCTTTTGATAGTGTAAACCGCGAGTATATATGGAGAGCTCTTAGTAGGTGGGGTATCCCGGAGAAAATTATTGCCATTATTAAAATGCGAGGTGTCGAGTCTTACACAATGGACAGTTGACTGATTAATTTGAAGTGCAGCAGGGTGTAAGACAAGACTATATATTGTCGCCTATATTATTTTTGGTTTTGACGGACGCAATTTTAACCGCAAACAAAGGCGTTGATGAGAAGTATGGCATTCAGTGGCGACTAGGAAAACATTTAAGCCACTTAGATTATGCTGATAATGTAGTTTTCATGGCACACACAAGAAGTGGTCTGAACGAGATGTGCCAAAATTTGAACAAATATTGCAAACGAGCTGGTCTAAAAATAAATGCAGCTAAGGCCAAGAGCATGCGTACAGAGCACTCCACACATCAGCATATTCTACTAGCAGAAAGCCAAATTGAAGAAGTAGAGCAGTTCAATTATTTAGGAAGCATTGTGAAATCAAATGGGGGAACAGAAGTTGATATTAACAGCAGAATAAATAAAGCTTGAGCTCCTTTTGGAACTCTATCAAACATATGGCAGTCAAATAATATAGCCTAAAAATATTGCAAGGCAATGTTTTAAGCGGAATCCACAAGGCAGACGACGAGTGGGTAAACCAAGGTAAACATGGAGATGTACTATTTTAAAAGAGGCAGAAGCGCAAGGTACAACGTGGTGACAGCTAAAAGGAATTGCTAAGGATCGTGAAAGGTGGAGAGGATTGTAAACTGGGCAGTTTTTGCTCAAAGTGTCGTGGTAATCATCCAAATTTAACTTGAGTCTCATATTAGCTGCAATGCAATTAATACATTTAGCTACTTTCTTATCTTTGCACTCGCTGCTGGTATGTTTATAAAAACAGTTTCAACAAGCTTCATAATTTTTACACTCAGCTGCTTTATGATTGAACCCTTTACATTTAAAACATCTAAGCACTCTTAAGTCATCAAACACTTTGCAGCATTCCCAACCCATTGAAGCTTTTGCATCTTATAAATTTCAATAATAGCATTGTATTTTATGTCATTATATTTATTTACCTCGTACATTTTTATTAATTTTAATACCTCAAAATACTTTGAGGTCATATTATGCGCTATTTCAATTCTTGATTTAAGTTCAGTAGGAATTTTGAAATGATAGTTATCTTATAATTTACTTTCTATAGCAGATTTGATTTTAGTTCTATCCTGTATATTCTCCTCTTCTACAATTATTATTGCATTTTTCCTATTTTCAATATTATTAATTTTAAAATCTTTTAGGTCTACCTTCTTATTTAATTCCATTCGAGTTATATTACACTTTTGTTTAGTTAATGGTTTAATAACCAAAAGTACTATTTTTCATTACTTGAAAATTATTTTAGTTTACATTTCGATTTTGTTTGACAATATCTGAATAAAAAAGATTCTGACCCACATTTTGTTTGGTTTTATTTTCATTAAAGTTTTTTAATTGATCACAAAGCTCATCGTTTTTTAATACCGTATTATGAATATTCATAATCAGTTTTTCTCTTTCCGTTTGAAATAATTCTGTGATTTTTGAAAATTTATCAAATACTTTTTGTAGCACTTTTTTAATATTTTCTAATCCTTAAATATATCTTTCTTCAATAGCCTTTAAAAGCTGCATTATTTCTAATTCATTTTTTTTTCATCGCATTATCAAATTCCTGATTATATTCATACAAATAATCACTGCTTTTTTTAACCGCACAATTAATATTTTATATTCACCATATCCAAATTTTGAATGTACTGAATAAAATCATCACATACAAATTTAATATTTAAATTCGAGTTTAATATATTGCTTGCCACTTGGTCAAGCCCCGAGCACTAAGAGGCAGCGTGAAAAATTTTTCCACACACTTTCCACAACCGAATTCCGGTTTCACCTCTTATTTTCGTCCAGCATTTACAACAGTCAATTTACATTCATTTACAACTACCTATTAGTTGTATGACTAACTGTTTGAAAAAAATCAAATTTCTTTTTATATTTTATCAACCGCAAATCAATAACACCTGATGCACTATTACCTATTTCTTTCGTTCTTATTTAACACTTTTATATTTTTAAAAGGCTAAGAATTTTAAGGTAAAACATATTATGTATTATATTTTATAAATTAAACAAAAAATATTTTTTTAATGAACGACGAAATTTTTTTTTTTTAATTTTTATTATATCATATCTATGAGTATATTTTATTGAATTATTACCATAGGTAATATATAATTACGAAATTTTGTACGATACTTAAGTTGTAAAATTTATTTTTATTTTTAAATGAATTCTATGAAAAATTCTTAATTTGGCATTGTATTTTAGAAATAATTTATTGCATATTTTGATTATTAAATTTTGTGATAAAAAACTAATGAAAGCATTAATGGTGTTAATTAACATGAAAAACCATCAAGTTATATAAACTTTTGTATTTATATTATTACAAATTAATATTTCTTTCGAATAACTTTGAGTTTAATTATATAAAACATTAAAAAAAAAAAGTATATTAAGATAATAAATTTAAAAATTATTTAAAATTTAAAAAATTAATCAAGGGTACTAAATCATTCAACAGTAAATGCACTACAGCTAAAAATCCTGAAAAGAATTAATTGCTGCATGTGTGCAAAATTTTATTGAATTGGATAAAAAGTTTTAGATATGGAATTTTGTAATTGCATTTTACGAATCCATTTATGTCAAGTTAATCTATTGCTTAATATTTTTAAATAGGTAAATTAATGACTTGACTTATGGGCTTCCCATTTAATTTGAACCAAATAGGTGTACGGTATTTCTTAGTCGGTTGCACCGACTGTTGACTGGCTGTTTCTTTACTTGTTTTTTATTTTTTTCCAAACACATTTTATAATAATATTTAGTTGGCCTCTCGCAACTACAGAATATATTTCAAAAGTCGGTTTTTTTATTTTACATAAAACTTAACAAAAAGCTACAATAATATACGATTTTACAAAAAATTTTTTTTCATTAAATCAAAATACAGTACTTTCCGCTTATAACGACTATGAACGGACGGAAAATATTCATTGTGATAAATGAATGTCGTTTTAAAAGAAAGCTGTGAATTTTGAATAAGACTTGAAGATTGTAGAATGTACTAATTCTAAAATGGACCCTTTGAACTCATTTGCTAGAATTTTATTTGTGTGTCAACCTCAAGCAATGTATAATGCCTTTTCTTCTAATGAAATTTTTCTTATGTACTTTTAATGCGTTGATTTTGACGATTTTTTTTATATTTAAAACTAAATAAAAAATACTAAATTAATCACCAAGCAACACTATTAGATATAATAAGTTTAACTAAAAGAAAAATGAATGTAAAAAACAAATTATATTTTTAGGTAAAATTTAATTCTTTGGAAAAAGTATAA
This sequence comes from Dolichopus griseipennis, assembly GCA_963082915.1. NCBI lineage: Eukaryota > Metazoa > Arthropoda > Insecta > Diptera > Dolichopodidae > Dolichopus > Dolichopus griseipennis. Next base: position 147,815,814 of record OY720441.1, on the reverse strand, counting down.
CGTTACTTATTGTAATTAAAATTTATAGAAGCATATTTTTATTTTACTTTCATTTAATAAATACATAACAAAACAAATGATAAAAACTAAAACCATTAGAATTGATTGAATATAATATACAATGTATGTACCTATATAAATATACAACTTATAAAGAGACGTAACATGATATTATATTTTGTATTTCGACATATATTACAAAAAAAAATATAAAAATGTAAAATAATTAAAAAAAATTTGACTCATCCTACCTCATAATATTTGTTTGAAAAACAAACGATAAAAAAAATTGGCCAACCCTAAAAGTTGATCCGAGTGATGTTCAACTTTGCCAAGTATCTTGCCCTATTACTCTACCTGCCCAGTTTTAATTTTAACCTCGTCTAATGAAGCTAGATTCATAGTTATCGAATTGACAACTTTGTATGGCAGCTCCCCAAAAATAGGACCGTAACATTTTGAAACTCATATAGGTGCTTTTTCTATTATACAACTAACCGTATGTAACTTTTATCCTCTAAGTATAATTAGTTTTGAAGAAATTCATATTGGCGCAAAGAAGTTGAATGGCAGCCTCCCGAAAATGAAGTCGTGACATTTTGAAACTTCATATAGGTTAATGATCTATTATATAACTAACCGTGTGTCATTTTCATCTTCCTGGTATGATTACTTTTGAAGAAATTCCTAATGGTTTGAAGAAATTGTGTGTCAGCTGCCCGAAGCCTTGGTGAGCTTTTAACCAAAAATAATAGGAAACCTCAAACATATCCAAAAATTATTTTGTGTTAATTTCAAAATTCTAGCTTTAATTTTTGAATACAATCTCTTTTAATTTTTAAGTGTCGTATATTAAACCTCGACATATTAAGCATCATATTCATATAATGCTCATCATGATAGATAATAATTATCACATTCATAATGATTATATCTATCAATCTCAAAGTACAAAGTGCAAAATATTGCACATATACATCTAATATACAAAAAAGAAAATTTGTTTGTTTGTTTGTTTGTCCAGGATTCACGTGCAAACCACTGATACGGTTGTCACAAAAGTTTAGAGGAATAATTCTGAGAGCCCTGACGACATAGGCTATGTCAAATATTTATAAAACAACACGTTGCGGCTCCAGCCATTTTAAACTTTTTCGTTTTTTTGATGTCGAGTCAAAACGGTTTGACCGATTGATTTGAAATTTTGCACAAATGTTCCTCTTAGCAACCGGAATTAGTTATATAAATTTGGTTAGAATCAATTAGCCCATTTCGGACTGGCGGGCTTCCAAAAATATTGTGTTTTCGATTTGTGTCCAATTTTACAGGGTGGTTTCGCAGTGGAAAAGAGAGTCTGCCACAAATTTTTGTTGAGTTCGGTTAACACGTTTGGGGAAGAGGGCGCAAAGAAGCTTTTTCAATGTTTTTGATGTCGAATCAAAACGGTTTTATCAATTCACTTGAAATTTTGCACAAATGTTCCTCTTAACAACCGAAATTAGTTGTATAAATTTGGTTGGAATAATTTAACCCATTTCGGCCTGGCGGGCTTTCAAAAAATTTTGTGTTTCCGATTTGTGTCCAATTTTACATGTTGATTTTGCAGTCTAAAGGAGAGGCTGCAAAAAGTTTTAGTTGAGTTCGATTAACCCGTTTTCCACGACGACGCCATGAAGTTTTCTATAAATTTTATTTGCTTAAACCTTTAAAAGAAAATTTTGTACCAGCATTTTAATTAAAACCCACAGGGTTAATTTGGTTTTGACCAGTTTGCGCGTTTTGAACAAATATTCATTGAAATTTTCAAATTTTTGGTATAATCGCAAGTTAACTTTACTCACAAAATATTTATTTATTTATATATTATACTGCTTAACACAAACAGTTTACAAAAAAGCATACAAATAACAATTAAAATTATACAATTAAAATCAATATAAAAAATTACATATTTGACTAATTATAAATATGTTCAAACTAAAATTAAAATTAAAAGTTAAAAATTATAAACTTTACATTACTACAAGAAAAACAAAACAAAAATAATCCTAATAATAGCGATTGTATAATTTTTGTATTTGTGAGTGTTTTGAAAGTGTAAAGTCAATATAATGTTTATGTTTATTACCTATAATAAGCATTCTATTAATAGGTTCGAATTTGCCATAGTTAGTCCTATGATTATTAGTTTTAAATAAATTGCAAGAGCGAAGGCGTTGAAGATTTCTAATAATAATTTTACTAGAAATTAAATTAGATTTAACGTTACCCTTGACAATTTCTGTAATAAAAATGACATCAGAAACTTCACGTCGAAAATTTAAAGTACACAAATCAATTAATTTTAGCCTTTGTTCATATGGTGGTAAAATAATGGGATTCGACCATGGCAAATGGCGTAAGGCAAATCTAAGAAAATGTTTTTGTATTGCCTCAATCCAATCAATGTGTACCATATAAAACGGAGACCAAACTTGACTAGCATATTCCAAGTTAGGTCTTACAAGACAAGTGTACAACGATTTAAGTACATAAGGATCTGAAAATTCCTTTGCAGAACGTTTAACAAATCCCAATAGTGAATTAGCTTTATTTATAATAATATTATAATGGATTTTAAAGCTAAGTTGGGAATCGAAGTACACCCCTAAGTACTTTATTGAGGTAACTTTAGGTAAACTAATACCATCTAAGTTATAATTGAAACAAATAGGACTAGATCGGCGTGTATAAGATATCAGTGCGCATTTATTTACATTAAGTAATAAACAGTTATTAACGCACCAATTGTTAAAATTTTGAAGATCATTCTGCATAAGGATAGCGTCATTATAAGATGTAATCTTTTTAAAAAGTTTCATATCATCAGCGTAAACTTGAAGCTCGAAATTAAAGAAGAAACATCATTTACAGATAAGATAAAAAGTAGAGGGCCAAGGTGACTGCCTTGTGGAACTCCCGAATTCGCCACGAAAGGTTCTGAAATCACATTTTTAAATATAACACTATAGGAGCGATCACATAAATAAGAATGTATCCACTTAAGGAAAAATAGTGGAAAACCATATTTTTCAAGTTTTAGTAAAATAATATTATGTGGCAATAGATCAAATGCTTTACTAAAATCAGTATAGACAACATCTGTTTGATATCCTTCTTCCATGTTATTAAGAAGAAGAGATGTGGTTTCAACTAGATTAGTCACCGTAGATTTTTGTTTTACAAAGCCATGTTGGTTATCTATTAAAAGATTCCTACAATGATTATAAATTGAATCCGTTATAATTAATTCAAATAATTTAGGAATTGAAGATAATTTAGTTATTGGGCGATAGTTAGTGATTTCATTTTTAGCATTCTTTTTGTGAATTGGCCTAATATAAGAAATTTTCCAAATAGGAGGAAAATATCCGGAATTTAATGAATTTTTAAAGAGTAATGTTAAAGGCGTAGTGAGAATGTTAGAGCACTTGCTCAAAATTATTTCTGGTATACCATCTGGTCCAGGAAAAGTATTATCACCCAGTTTATTTAGATAGCTGGAAACTATTTGTTCATTAATATTAATGTCAGTTTTATTTAAAGAGAAGTTTTATGATATGTATTCATATAGGAGAAATAATTTTCATTTGGCGTAAAAAAAGAATCACTATATGAAGTGCTAAAAAACTCACGAAAATATTTTGAAATAGTTAAAGGATCATTACTAGAAAGAGAATTGAAATTCATAAATGTTGGGTAATCATCACATTTACGTTTAGAGTTTAAGAATTTCCAAAATTTTTTCGGATCAGACTTTAATTTAGTTGCCATTAAGTTAATGTAACTATTATAAAGTATTTCAGAAGAAGTTTTAAAATTCTCAAACAATATGACAAAATTATTAAATTCGTTAATATCTTTTGTTTTTAGATATTTACGCCAGGCTTTGTTTTTCTTATTTCTGAGAGATCTAAGCTCCTTTGTGAACCATGGTGGGCCAAGGTTAGAACATCTGTTTTTTGAAATAGGAACAAATTGTGTAAAACCTTCGAACATTATTTCATAAAACCTAATTGTCATTTGATTAAGGTCTATATTATTAAATATAGACGTGAAGTCATAGGTGTTTAAGAAATTTACTAGTCCGGGAAAGTTCGTTTTATTGAAATTAAACCTATAAGAATCTGCTGCTTCATGATTTATGGAATTAGTCAAACAATAAGTAAAATTTATTGAAGGGTGATAGGGGTCCAACGAAACAAGCGGTAACACCGATTCACAGAAAATAATATTATTCCAATCAGAAGTAAATATTAGATCCAATTGTTTATCTTTAAAATTGCGGCAGTGGGAAACCTGTTGTAAATCGTTGGTATTTAAACCATCAATAAATTGAGAATCAGGTTCATTCACTGAAGAATCAGCAATCAAAAAAGATTCTTCGTCATGATTGATCCAAGTTATATTAGGGAGATTAAAATCTCCACATAAAATTAACTCATCATTAGGACCAGAATTACAGCAAATCGAATCTATTACATTTAAAAGAGTAATATAAATATTTAAATTCGAAGAAGGTGGAATGTATGTGTTAACAATATTAACACTTTTATTAGAAAATTTTATGTTCACACCAATTATTTCAAGACAGTCCGCGTCAGAAATAGGAATTTCATTTGCATTAAATGAGTTTTTTACGGCTATCAATACTCCTCCCCCTTTAGGAATGTAACTATTAGATACATTAGGTTCAGAGTATCTGTCTTTTCTAAAAACCGAGTATGAGCTATCAAAAAGCTCAAGATTGTTAATAGAAAAATTTAGCTAAGTTTCAGTTAAAGCAAATACGTCAAAATTTAAATTTATTGAATTAAGTAGGACTTGTCTAGTTTTTGTTCTAAGACCTCTGACATTTTGATAATATAATGATAAATTTATCAAATTTGAAGGATCAATCAAAGATGTAGAGGTCTTATTTAAATATTATTTAATATGAAAATATTTATTATGGTTATCATTTGAAACCTGCAAGTGATTGTAATAATTACTACTACAATGGTAACGGTATGCCTTTAAGTCGTCAGAAACATCTTTGGAAGATATACCTTTAATTTCGTGAAATTTAATATATAATTTATAGAGTTCTTTATAATCGGTCGGTAAACCTTCGTTATCAATTAAGACCTTTACACTTATTCTAGTCTTACCTTCCAATACCTTATTATAATTATCGTCAAACAAATACGACAAATACAATCTGACCATGTTATAAACTTTATCATCTCTTAGCCAGGAAAGAGCTATTGTATAGTCCTTGTTGGCAAGAGATTGTTGTGTCATTCTAGTTATTGGTGGTAAAAGTGGGTTAATAATTGAAGGCTGAAGAGTTTCACCTTGCACAAATTTTACGAATTTAGAAGTAGAAGTAGAAGGAGTGTTTGGAGAAGTCAACGAAGAAGGAGGAGGTTCAATAACTGTAGTAGAGTTAGCATTAACAATTTCAGGCTCTTTAGTTACTGATGAAGTATTTAAAGTGTTTGTATTGTTATTATTGTTCTGAATAGTATTGCGGTTATGACAAATGTTGTTCTGATTTATGTTTGAAGTACTGTTATTAGTATTTAATTTAGTGTTTATGGAATTATTTGAATCTGTTGATTTAGAATTAGTTGAATTGTTAGCAGTTGCGCTATTATTAGGATGTACAGTTATATTATTAACGTTAA